>JAVVLW010003615.1:0-14047 GCA_034401795.1 Chaetoderma sp. LZ-2023a
ACGACACGACGATGTTTTCCTGGTACTATTGCTGTCCGTGCCGTATACTTAGGTTGTACGAATCTATTGCCCCTCTTGTGCCTAGCTGTTCCACACCCACACATGTCCGCGTCTACCACTGAACACTCCATACAGCCGGCTTCGCACTCGAATGCACCCTAATAAAACAGTGGCCTGCCATCAACCGCACCTGAATACACACGCTTGAAGGCTATGCATCCTTAGACTGTGATACCCTAAAAGCTATGTATATACACGTGCATCAAGCCATGTGGCAGAATGTTGCCATCATTCCAGTGCGAAACCAGCCGTCACAAGGTAGCACACCTGCAAGTACATCATAATACAGCTATAGCGAAGTACTTGGGTATATGTACAATAAATAACATATCAATATGAACCAAAACCGTATGTAGAAACTCAATGTCAGAAACAAAACCGTCACCAACCATTGTCAATCAAGGGAGACAACTACCCGACCATGCATACCTGTCGTAGCGGCCCCGAGGTTCAAAATACTGTCAAAAACCTGTACGAAAGATCACCCCAAGGTGAATCGCAAAGTTGTCCAAACCGAACAAGTAGTCTCTTGAATATGCTTGAAACTACCGTTTGATCCAATATACATGTATATACATATACGGATCCAGTATCCAGGCCAGTAGCCAACCACCCCCCCCCCCCCCCGATCTCTTAATAAGGCAATCCTTTATACCGGTCTGACTGTGCACCAAGGCAGCCAAAGGTATTGCTCGCCTGGAATAGAATCAAGGAATCTATGGGCCCTTAAGACATATAGCTCTAATGATTTCTACCACCCGTCTGACTGTAGACTGACCGAAGGTTGTCCCTAAGAGGTCAAAGCATGATTACTACACATTAAGGATGACGCAATCTGCTAGGTCAGGTGATCTACTACTACAATCAATGCCCAGCGGATTTGACAGTATGCCACTAATAAGATACGACAATAGTGCCTAATTGGACACAATTCATAAATATCAAAAGTACAAAAATATACATGTAGTTACCTTGCATATATACATTAAATGAAGAGTGAATCTTATACCGGGCGGTCTCATAATACCCCTTGTCCCCATAGCAGGTTTGACTGGATACCAATCCAACCGACCCTACCCTGAACACATTGCAATCTGAGCATTTCTGATAGATGTTACGTCTGTACCGATATATCTTGTATAGCAGTCCGAGGACCAACGTCCCATAAGCTTGATCATATGATCTTCAACCATCCCCTGGGCCGCTGAAGTAGCTGCACCCTTGCGGAAGGAATGTCCACAATAGTGTAAACTGTTGAGATTACACCTTTGCATAATGTCCCTAAGGTGGTTAATAAAAAATTTTCTGGTTAGTACTAACCCATTACCGGTACAGAACAGAGGGTCCGAAAGTTTAGCTCCTGACTGTGATCGGAGTAAGTGATACTTCCTTAAGCTACTGACTGCGCAAATTAAACGCTTGTCCACACAACACACATGAATATCAATGCCTCGCCGAAAAGGATCAGTTTTGGACGCTTTCAATTGTAAGTATACAGTAGGACAAATCGGTTGCCCATCTAACATCCCCCAAAGTGATGATGTTCTCAACGTCCACATTCTGCGTTTGTACTGTAAATTCCCCACACCTCAGAAATGCAAAGAATGCCACCGTACAAGCCGCTGTCATGAGGCAATCAGTATACATCCCAAACAAACCTGCCTTTAGCGTCTGACAAATCCGGGACAATATGTCTACTGTAATCGGTAGTCTGGACATACGTGGTCTGCTTTGAGACCTTTGAACCGCTGTTAGTAGCAACTTAAGCCTGGGCAGTGGCTGGCTTAACCTATCTAAAAAGGATTATGATATCCTGCCACTACATAATGGAAACGAACACCTGCCAAATATAGTTTAATGGTGCCATATCGCAACTGCAACACTCCTGCACAATGGGCGATAAAATACAGAAGCCTGTCCTCTGATATGGGCGGCAGGCATTCAAGCATGGCGATTCCAATATTCCAACTCATCATAGCTGCAAACCGTTGGTAACATGAGATACCCGATTTGTAGCTGCGAAGGGTATGCTTGCTAACGGCCGATACCCACATTCGCTCCAAAATATTGTCTAGCATAGAATTTCTATTGGCTCTGGTATTGTAGTCGCCACTTCCTCCGCAAAGGGGGCACACTCTCGAAATCGTTGTTCCTGGAACCTAGAAATAGAATCAGCAATGTCATTTAAATTCCCTGGAATATGCTTAGCTGTCACAAAGAAGTTATTATATGCGGCACACAAAGCCAGACGACGCATTAACCTGTTGATGTGTGGTATTTTTGATCGGCCCTTCCTAATGATGTCAACTGTACCTAAGTTGTCACAGTGAAATAGGATACGCTTTTTAGGCCATGATGTCCCCCATAATACTGCCGCCACCACAATGGGATATAACTCCAGGAAGGCCATGGAGCAATCCTCTGTTCGAATGTCTACTAATTTAGCCGGCCATTTGCCCTGAAACCATTTCCCGTGGTAATACCCGGCAAATCCAATACCGGATGCATCTGTAAACAACTCTAAATCAGCTGCACACGTAATGAATTTGTCGAGAAAGAATGCTGAACCGTTCCAACCTTGCAGAAAGTGTGACCACATTTCCATTTCCTTCCTACAATCAATATTCAAAGTAACTTTATAATGCAACTCTGTCACAGATGTAGCCAATGTGATCAAATAAGAAACAAATGATCGCCCGGGGACAATCACCCTTGCTGCAAAGTTGAAATGACCCAACAAACTCAGCAGTTCCCGCTTTGTACATTTGCGTTTACCCAGCAATCCTCTCATTATGGTAATAATCCTCTTTACCTTGTCAAGAGGAAGTCTGGATTCCATTCTCACAGAATCCAACACTATGCCCAAGAATTCAATCACTTGAGTAGGTCCGATTGTCTTGTGCATCGCCAACGGTATATTTAACTTGCCAAAAATCAGCGTTAATAAGGCCATATTACGCTCCGGTACTGTGTCACTACCTTCAATCGTCAGAAAATCATCCAACAGGTGCAAAATAGTTTTTATGCCATAGTTGTGCATTGCAATCCAGCAGATCGCCACTGATAACTGGTCAAATATCTTCGGTGATGACCGGCTACCAAATGGTAACTTATTATAAAAATAATATAAACCTCTCCACTTGATACAATATAAATGCCATAACTCTGGTCGTATTGGGACTAATTTAAATGCATCCACTATGTCAGTCTTACACAACCATGCACCCTTGCCTTTATCTAAAATAGAAGAAATGGCATCATCAGTTGTAACATATGACAAAGAATAATCAGCTTTGTTTATCAGATCGTTAACACTACTATGACCCGGTTTACCGTGAGGGGCTGACAAGTCCACGATCAGACGTTTCTTGCCTGAGTAGCGGCCTGTAGCCAGACCAATAGGGCTTACACGAAAGTTCTGAAAGGGTGGCTTATCAAAAGGGCCACATAAGTAGCCTTTACTGAGTTCATCTTCTATCCAATTATCAACAATCATGGGCTCCTTGCAAGCAGAAATCAAATTCTTACACTCCAAAGCCACATTAGGTAGCTCCAAGACACCTGTGTGAAAACCATGTGTGAGGCCTTGAATCAAATTATTCACAAAGTCCCTGTCCGGGTGGCCCCGCAACTCGATCGACAGCTGGTTAATGTTTATAGGAGTTGCTATAACATAGCCCCCCTCCACTACCTCAGACTCCACTTGCATATTTGCTGGCTCTGTCCCACTGGCTAGTCAATTAGACTGGGTGCTATCCACCGGCTTGCCAAAATTGCGACTCTGAATTGTTCGCTTGGACGAGTTCGGGCATGTAGGTGCAGGGTGACCAGCCTTGCAGTTCCAACAGACATGCAAATAGCGACAGAATTTTGCGAAGCAGCCACGGTTGCCATTGAAATTATTACAGATTTCCTTACCTAGGTAATTCACTTTCATTCTAGTACGGCCCCCATTAGCACCACTGTCAAAATTGTTCCTCCCGCTAGGACGAAAATATGGCCGGAATTCTAGAACCGAGGGACAAAATTTTGCTGTGTGATCATGTTGTTGACACAAGTCACAAGAGGTCAAAACCGACCCTGCCGTGACGGCCTGGATTATATCCCTGTCCTTAACCGACCAGTCAATTTTTTTGCCATGCTGTTGCAACCAGGCTGCTGCCTTGGCAGAAAATGCCCTATGGTATGCATAGAAAATCGATTTCCCAAACTGCGTATATAATTCGACAATCAACTGCAGATAACCATCAAGTTCCTGAATCCGTTGTGGGTATGCCTCACACATGATTTTTTTGTATACAATAAATGCTGACAAAAATTCTGAAAGTGTCAAATTCTTCTGCAACCTCACATCTTTGCGCATTCTCACAGCCATGCCTGTTTTTGCATCCATTGAGATTATCTCCCCTGTATTTGCATCAGGCATCAACAGCAGGGCTAGATTGACATCTTTACCTGCAATTATCGCCTGCCTCAAATTAGGAGACACAATCTCAATGCGTGGCAAGCTCTCCATCGCATAACCTTGACCATGCTTGGTTGCTGTCGGAACCTCTACTCCCAGACGATTCCCCCCAGTCAAGCACCCAGAAATAGGACCAAATGCCCTATCATCCTGGTTAAAAGTACAGTTTGCATTCGTCGCATCATCAGATCGTTCATCATACAGATCCCTCAAAGTAAAACCTGATAAAACAGGCAAATTACAGTTATTGTTACCTACACTTGGGCGTAGTCCCTCGTGGTGAAGGTGTTGGTCTGTATTAGTACCAGGAACAGTTGGCGTCACGAACGAATGAGAGCATGGTGATGACGATGGTGTAACTCCATCCAGGCCGGCACCGACACTCCTCTCACGAAAACTAGTGCTGGGTGATTGTAGGCCTGCCAGCCTACGTTGGAACGCCTCCAACTGCCGTGACAGGGCCCGCACCTCGAAATCTGTGCACCCCGTGTCATAGTCATTGGGACCGAAATGATTACCTCCAGTGCTGGTCCCATCCCGTGTTATTGTTGTTGCTGTTCCATGATTGTTACGGTGGTTGCCATTTTGAAAGTCTATGTCATCGCTGCGCCGTTCTGATTGGCTAAGTCCGCCACACCCTTCCTCCGCCTGGTACCCTGCCTCGATGACGTCACTCACCGGCCTGTCATTCATAACAAACAACTGGACGAGTTGCGCTTTCCTAAAACTCGTCGGACAAACAATACCACGTTGTTTAAGTTTGTCACGCAAGGCCTTCGTACTCCAATTAACCGGTTCCGCATCGTCCCACACCGTCGACCTTTCGGTACCCGCACTGCTCGATCGAGACACAGCCGACACCCCCCCCCCCCCCCCCCGACTCCTAATTGAGTTTGGCTGCACGCCCCTGCAACCCCGCCTGCGGTCACGTGACGGAGAGCGGCTGTCAAAACTGACGTTTCTCAATGTTCCCGAAGCATTTGCTGCTAACCTCCGGATTGGAGATCGACTACGCGTCGTGGGCGCGTTGCTAGCCGTGTTGCGGGACATATCAATAACTAGTTTTGTAGAAATTAACCTCGAACCTAATTCCTATGCTTCTTCTCAACCTATGCGTTCTCCAAACAGTAAACCCGCGTAAATAAAGCCACTTTATTAACTTATTAGGTATGTTCCACGGCTCACTGTAGTCACGGACACAAATTGATTCGTTATTATTGTCGGCTAATCAACAGGCTAACATTTTCTAAACATCTAGTAAACTATAACTTTCATAAACTGGAATTGTATTACTTTTCACGACTACGTTTCCCAGCTCACAGCAATTATTGAAAAACTGTCTTTATTTAACTATCTAAACTTTGACTTAAAACACCACTTTTTATCACAACGTTTAACAATATAGCAAAACTTAGCTTCAAAAACTTAGCTGTTCACAGACTGGCATCCAGAATGGAATGAACTGGGCGATTCCGCTATCAACTAACATGGTTACATTCTTGGACCAATTATGGTATAATCTAACTTGATTGGCTGAAATAATCATGCGATTCTGCAGAAGTAGTAGGCTGGTCGCTATGTACCTTCATGCAACCTAATAAGGAGTGAAGACTGTTGCTTGACATCATCTTATTGGTATGCAGCTTGCACACCACGAATTCCAAAAGTGTATGACTGATGCTATGATACCTACACCATCAGGGGAGCTAACTCTTCAGTACAACAGAAGAATGTACTAGCTACTATTTAATTTTGTCATTAAAGAGGAATTGGCCGTATGAAATATGCCAGTAGCCCTGCAATGTGTGCATCTGTTAATCATGTTTAATGGGTGTTAATCATTAAACTCCAATTAACACATGCACAGATAACACAACACATGGATATGAATTATATATTTATTTTGGCATAAAAGACATAGGATTGAAGCTCCTGCACTTATATCCTATGTCCTGGTTAACAATCCTATGTCCTGGTTACCTAACATTGTTAGGCATCCCTGATACTTGAATGACTAAGACCTTGAGTGTGCATTTCATTGATTTGATACATGGTAACTAGCGATTACCATGTGTTTGCGTTGCATTTGCCGTCTGGTAACACGCGATTACCACTTATGTATAAATACACTTAATACAGTCTTCTGTATTAATGTATGCTCTGCATTTAAGCACGGTAACAAACGGTTACTCAGTGTGTACATGGCACTTGATTTGATCCCAGGTAACTAACGGTTACCCTGTGTGTACACTGCATTAAGCCATGGTACCGATTGGTTAGCAAAATTTAAATAATAAACATTATATACAATAGATCAGAGTATTGATACTGCATTATGTACTTTCTATTCTATGATAAAGTCAGTACTTCATATTTGTACTCAATTATACTGTCAACTTTTGGAGGATACTGCCCAATACGAGTGGCCAGTTAGGACTTGTAATTGAGGCGTACGCTAGAGGATTCCGTTTAACATTATCCATCCAAGCTGCAACGTGACAAACTAACTTGTGATGGAATAACTTATGAGTGAAATTGTTTCAATGCCAATCATAAATGACCTCTGCACAAGTTAACTGGTCACGAGAGTCCCCCAAAAGTTAGAATTGAACACATCGACCAAGGCCATTGTATTGCTAGGCCCGCTACCCAGTGTTCTGTATGACATATGACGAGCACTCTTGTTCTGTGTGAAGACCTATTGCTAACATCTTGTAACCCGCCTCATCCAGTGTAACCTGCCTTATTCAGTACAACCTTTGAAAACCTTTAAAGACATTTAGGCACCATTATGTACTTAAGTACATGCAATTGCCAGATTTGTGGTTAAGCGGACTGATAGTCATGATAGTGCTTTCAATTGAAATGGAATAAGGCAGGCTTCACTGCGACTCGGTCAGGGCCCCGCCCCATGTCATGAATATGTATAAAATATACCACTTGTATCACATCCAAAGTAATCGCCTACTCGTGTGAGACTGAATAAATCGAGTGTATACCACCGAAAACTTGTCGACACATAGAATGTATTGTTCTCCATTGCACCCTCTGTGATGAATCACCGCCGGCTGTTCCTGGTACTATTGCTGTCCGTGCCGTATACTTAGGTTGTACGAATCTATTGCCCCTCTTGTGCCTAGCTGTTCCACACCCACACATGTCCGCGTCTACCACTGAACACTCCATACAGCCGGCTTCGCACTCGAATGCACCCTAATAAAACAGTGGCCTGCCATCAACCGCACCTGAATACACACGCTTGAAGGCTATGCATCCTTAGACTGTGATACCCTAAAAGCTATGTATATACACGTGCATCAAGCCATGTGGCAGAATGTTGCCATCATTCCAGTGCGAAACCAGCCGTCACAAGGTAGCACATCTGCAAGTACATCATAATACAGCTATAGCGAAGTACTTGGGTATATGTACAATAAATAACATATCAATATGAACCAAAACCGTATGTAGAAACTCAATGTCAGAAACAAAACCGTCACCAACCATTGTCAATCAAGGGAGACAACTACCCGACCATGCATACCTGTCGTAGCGGCCCCGAGGTTCAAAATACTGTCAAAAACCTGTACGAAAGATCACCCCAAGGTGAATCGCAAAGTTGTCCAAACCGAACAAGTAGTCTCTTGAATATGCTTGAAACTACCGTTTGATCCAATATACATGTATATACATATACGGATCCAGTATCCAGGCCAGTAGCCAACCACCCCCCCCCCCCCCGATCTCTTAATAAGGCAATCCTTTATACCGGTCTGACTGTGCACCAAGGCAGCCAAAGGTATTGCTCGCCTGGAATAGAATCAAGGAATCTATGGGCCCTTAAGACATATAGCTCTAATGATTTCTACCACCCGTCTGACTGTAGACTGACCGAAGGTTGTCCCTAAGAGGTCAAAGCATGATTACTACACATTAAGGATGACGCAATCTGCTAGGTCAGGTGATCTACTACTACAATCAATGCCCAGCGGATTTGACAGTATGCCACTAATAAGATACGACAATAGTGCCTAATTGGACACAATTCATAAATATCAAAAGTACAAAAATATACATGTAGTTACCTTGCATATATACATTAAATGAAGAGTGAATCTTATACCGGGCGGTCTCATAATACCCCTTGTCCCCATAGCAGGTTTGACTGGATACCAATCCAACCGACCCTACCCTGAACACATTGCAATCTGAGCATTTCTGATAGATGTTACGTCTGTACCGATATATCTTGTATAGCAGTCCGAGGACCAACGTCCCATAAGCTTGATCATATGATCTTCAACCATCCCCTGGGCCGCTGAAGTAGCTGCACCCTTGCGGAAGGAATGTCCACAATAGTGTAAACTGTTGAGATTACACCTTTGCATAATGTCCCTAAGGTGGTTAATAAAAAATTTTCTGGTTAGTACTAACCCATTACCGGTACAGAACAGAGGGTCCGAAAGTTTAGCTCCTGACTGTGATCGGAGTAAGTGATACTTCCTTAAGCTACTGACTGCGCAAATTAAACGCTTGTCCACACAACACACATGAATATCAATGCCTCGCCGAAAAGGATCAGTTTTGGACGCTTTCAATGTAAGTATACAGTAGGACAAATCGGTTGCCCATCTAACATCCCCCAAAGTGATGATGTTCTCAACGTCCACATTCTGCGTTTGTACTGTAAATTCCCCACACCTCAGAAATGCAAAGAATGCCACCGTACAAGCCGCTGTCATGAGGCAATCAGTATACATCCCAAACAAACCTGCCTTTAGCGTCTGACAAATCCGGGACAATATGTCTACTGTAATCGGTAGTCTGGACATACGTGGTCTGCTTTGAGACCTTTGAACCGCTGTTAGTAGCAACTTAAGCCTGGGCAGTGGCTGGCTTAACCTATCTAAAAAAGGATTATGATATCCTGCCACTACATAATGGAAACGAACACCTGCCAAATATAGTTTAATGGTGCCATATCGCAACTGCAACACTCCTGCACAATGGGCGATAAAATACAGAAGCCTGTCCTCTGATATGGGCGGCAGGCATTCAAGCATGGCGATTCCAATATTCCAACTCATCATAGCTGCAAACCGTTGGTAACATGAGATACCCGATTTGTAGCTGCGAAGGGTATGCTTGCTAACGGCCGATACCCACATTCGCTCCAAAATATTGTCTAGCATAGAATTTCTATTGGCTCTGGTATTGTAGTCGCCACTTCCTCCGCAAAGGGGGCACACTCTCGAAATCGTTGTTCCTGGAACCTAGAAATAGAATCAGCAATGTCATTTAAATTCCCTGGAATATGCTTAGCTGTCACAAAGAAGTTATTATATGCGGCACACAAAGCCAGACGACGCATTAACCTGTTGATGTGTGGTATTTTTGATCGGCCCTTCCTAATGATGTCAACTGTACCTAAGTTGTCACAGTGAAATAGGATACGCTTTTTAGGCCATGATGTCCCCCATAATACTGCCGCCACCACAATGGGATATAACTCCAGGAAGGCCATGGAGCAATCCTCTGTTCGAATGTCTACTAATTTAGCCGGCCATTTGCCCTGAAACCATTTCCCGTGGTAATACCCGGCAAATCCAATACCGGATGCATCTGTAAACAACTCTAAATCAGCTGCACATGTAATGAATTTGTCGAGAAAGAATGCTGAACCGTTCCAACCTTGCAGAAAGTGTGACCACATTTCCATTTCCTTCCTACAATCAATATTCAAAGTAACTTTATAATGCAACTCTGTCACAGATGTAGCCAATGTGATCAAATAAGAAACAAATGATCGCCCGGGGACAATCACCCTTGCTGCAAAGTTGAAATGACCCAACAAACTCAGCAGTTCCCGCTTTGTACATTTGCGTTTACCCAGCAATCCTCTCATTATGGTAATAATCCTCTTTACCTTGTCAAGAGGAAGTCTGGATTCCATTCTCACAGAATCCAACACTATGCCCAAGAATTCAATCACTTGAGTAGGTCCGATTGTCTTGTGCATCGCCAACGGTATATTTAACTTGCCAAAAATCAGCGTTAATAAGGCCATATTACGCTCCGGTACTGCGTCACTACCTTCAATCGTCAGAAAATCATCCAACAGGTGCAAAATAGTTTTTATGCCATAGTTGTGCATTGCAATCCAGCAGATCGCCACTGATAACTGGTCAAATATCTTCGGTGATGACCGGCTACCAAATGGTAACTTATTATAAAAATAATATAAACCTCTCCACTTGATACAATATAAATGCCATAACTCTGGTCGTATTGGGACTAATTTAAATGCATCCACTATGTCAGTCTTACACAACCATGCACCCTTGCCTTTATCTAAAATAGAAGAAATGGCATCATCAGTTGTAACATATGACAAAGAATAATCAGCTTTGTTTATCAGATCGTTAACACTACTATGACCCGGTTTACCGTGAGGGGCTGACAAGTCCACGATCAGACGTTTCTTGCCTGAGTAGCGGCCTGTAGCCAGACCAATAGGGCTTACACGAAAGTTCTGAAAGGGTGGCTTATCAAAAGGGCCACATAAGTAGCCTTTACTGAGTTCATCTTCTATCCAATTATCAACAATCATGGGCTCCTTGCAAGCAGAAATCAAATTCTTACACTCCAAAGCCACATTAGGTAGCTCCAAGACACCTGTGTGAAAACCATGTGTGAGGCCTTGAATCAAATTATTCACAAAGTCCCTGTCCGGGTGGCCCCGCAACTCGATCGACAGCTGGTTAATGTTTATAGGAGTTGCTATAACATAGCCCCCCTCCACTACCTCAGACTCCACTTGCATATTTGCTGGCTCTGTCCCACTGGCTAGTCAATTAGACTGGGTGCTATCCACCGGCTTGCCAAAATTGCGACTCTGAATTGTTCGCTTGGACGAGTTCGGGCATGTAGGTGCAGGGTGACCAGCCTTGCAGTTCCAACAGACATGCAAATAGCGACAGAATTTTGCGAAGCAGCCACGGTTGCCATTGAAATTATTACAGATTTCCTTACCTAGGTAATTCACTTTCATTCTAGTACGGCCCCCATTAGCACCACTGTCAAAATTGTTCCTCCCGCTAGGACGAAAATATGGCCGGAATTCTAGAACCGAGGGACAAAATTTTGCTGTGTGATCATGTTGTTGACACAAGTCACAAGAGGTCAAAACCGACCCTGCCGTGACGGCCTGGATTATATCCCTGTCCTTAACCGACCAGTCAATTTTTTTGCCATGCTGTTGCAACCAGGCTGCTGCCTTGGCAGAAAATGCCCTATGGTATGCATAGAAAATCGATTTCCCAAACTGCGTATATAATTCGACAATCAACTGCAGATAACCATCAAGTTCCTGAATCCGTTGTGGGTATGCCTCACACATGATTTTTTTGTATACAATAAATGCTGACAAAAATTCTGAAAGTGTCAAATTCTTCTGCAACCTCACATCTTTGCGCATTCTCACAGCCATGCCTGTTTTTGCATCCATTGAGATTATCTCCCCTGTATTTGCATCAGGCATCAACAGCAGGGCTAGATTGACATCTTTACCTGCAATTATCGCCTGCCTCAAATTAGGAGACACAATCTCAATGCGTGGCAAGCTCTCCATCGCATAACCTTGACCATGCTTGGTTGCTGTCGGAACCTCTACTCCCAGACGATTCCCCCCAGTCAAGCACCCAGAAATAGGACCAAATGCCCTATCATCCTGGTTAAAAGTACAGTTTGCATTCGTCGCATCATCAGATCGTTCATCATACAGATCCCTCAAAGTAAAACCTGATAAAACAGGCAAATTACAGTTATTGTTACCTACACTTGGGCGTAGTCCCTCGTGGTGAAGGTGTTGGTCTGTATTAGTACCAGGAACAGTTGGCGTCACGAACGAATGAGAGCATGGTGATGACGATGGTGTAACTCCATCCAGGCCGGCACCGACACTCCTCTCACGAAAACTAGTGCTGGGTGATTGTAGGCCTGCCAGCCTACGTTGGAACGCCTCCAACTGCCGTGACAGGGCCCGCACCTCGAAATCTGTGCACCCCGTGTCATAGTCATTGGGACCGAAATGATTACCTCCAGTGCTGGTCCCATCCCGTGTTATTGTTGTTGCTGTTCCATGATTGTTACGGTGGTTGCCATTTTGAAAGTCTATGTCATCGCTGCGCCGTTCTGATTGGCTAAGTCCGCCACACCCTTCCTCCGCCTGGTACCCTGCCTCGATGACGTCACTCACCGGCCTGTCATTCATAACAAACAACTGGACGAGTTGCGCTTTCCTAAAACTCGTCGGACAAACAATACCACGTTGTTTAAGTTTGTCACGCAAGGCCTTCGTACTCCAATTAACCGGTTCCGCATCGTCCCACACCGTCGACCTTTCGGTACCCGCACTGCTCGATCGAGACACAGCCGACACCCCCCCCCCCGACTCCTAATTGAGTTTGGCTGCACGCCCCTGCAACCCCGCCTGCGGTCACGTGACGGAGAGCGGCTGTCAAAACTGACGTTTCTCAATGTTCCCGAAGCATTTGCTGCTAACCTCCGGATTGGAGATCGACTACGCGTCGTGGGCGCGTTGCTAGCCGTGTTGCGGGACATATCAATAACTAGTTTTGTAGAAATTAACCTCGAACCTAATTCCTATGCTTCTTCTCAACCTATGCGTTCTCCAAACAGTAAACCCGCGTAAATAAAGCCACTTTATTAACTTATTAGGTATGTTCCACGGCTCACTGTAGTCACGGACACAAATTGATTCGTTATTATTGTCGGCTAATCAACAGGCTAACATTTTCTAAACATCTAGTAAACTATAACTTTCATAAACTGGAATTGTATTACTTTTCACGACTACGTTTCCCAGCTCACAGCAATTATTGAAAAACTGTCTTTATTTAACTATCTAAACTTTGACTTAAAACACCACTTTTTATCACAACGTTTAACAATATAGCAAAACTTAGCTTCAAAAACTTAGCTGTTCACAGACTGGCATCCAGAATGGAATGAACTGGGCGATTCCGCTATCAACTAACATGGTTACATTCTTGGACCAATTATGGTATAATCTAACTTGATTGGCTGAAATAATCATGCGATTCTGCAGAAGTAGTAGGCTGGTCGCTATGTACCTTCATGCAACCTAATAAGGAGTGAAGACTGTTGCTTGACATCATCTTATTGGTATGCAGCTTGCACACCACGAATTCCAAAAGTGTATGACTGATGCTATGATACCTACACCATCAGGGGAGCTAACTCTTCAGTACAACAGAAGAATGTACTAGCTACTATTTAATTTTGTTATTAAAGAGGAATTGGCCGTATGAAATATGCCAGTAGCCCTGCAATGTGTGCATCTGTTAATCATGTTTAATGGGTGTTAATCATTAAACTCCAATTAACACATGCACAGATAACACAACACATGGATATGAATTATATATTTATTTTGGCATAAAAGACATAGGATTGAAGCTCCTGCACTTATATCCTATG
>JAVVLW010003616.1:0-10365 GCA_034401795.1 Chaetoderma sp. LZ-2023a
GTCCTTTTTTATCCTGGTCGGGTAATTGTTTCATCACAGATTGTGAATATTCTTTCGAAGAACTAAATAAACATACTATGCTTTTCAGGTTAGTGAAAACAAACACAAAACACCCTAAACAAACCCCCTTTTCCCGTATTTTATAATGTATTTCCATTCAATGTGCGTACTCAACACATAGTGAATTGATGAAATGATAAAAATACGAAAACTGGTGATCCACGTGAGAATTAAAAGTTGAAATTGTCAATCGAAATATCTCTGTCTGTTCCGAGTTAACATGACAACCAAGTTGTTATTATGATTCTAATGATTTTATGGTAATTTATTATTTTATTCAACGTGACACCAGATTTCGTTTTATTGCATCATCATAAGGGGTGGCAGCACCCGATTTCGGTTATTGAAGCTGCATGTTCATGCACCTGCCCGATTGTTTCATAAAGCTTAACATTGCATGATACGTAACTTATATAACTTATCACTGATCATGCCTGTCTGGACTACCACTTAAATATTTGCCAAGTTCAAATTGATTGCCAAGTTGTTCAAACCAATATTAATCTTTTATCGCTGAATGTCATTGTTGAATATACATTTTAGTAAAACAAAGTGTGTGGTGGCCGCTGAAGGTCAGCCTGATGCTGCCATCCTGTGGGTATGGCTTCATCAGACTGTATTTCATGGATCAACACATTGCTGTAAATAGTGGAGCGGTTAATTGGTTAAAATCAGCGTGAAAAGGTGTTCTAGAACAGCCACATTATTTTGCCATAATTTATCTGACATGCTAAAGCAATATTTGCGTTATTTCTCTTTTGGTATTAATTTAATCTGTGCGCAATTTAACATGGAGATTGGATCAATTGCCCTGGTGTCATTTAATTTGACTTAAGTGGAGCTGAACAGAGTTATTGCCCTTGGATAGTATGATGTGGCAAAACGAATGTACCTTTGCTCAATGATATATATATATTGAGAGCAAACTTGATTGTAATTTAAGATCATGATGTCATTAAGTTTGAACCAAGATTTAATTATGAATAATGGTTACGTCAAAACTATACCCTGTGGTCTAAATAAGTATTGACCAAGTTAGTTTACACTATTTGTGAAACAAATCGTCACGATTACATAATCAATATCCTGATCTTTTATTAACACAAAATGTCATTATGTTTCGGTATGATTTAAATATACTTTAGTGCAGGGCCACTTGTGTCCCGATTGGCGGAACTGAAGGTCATTGGCTGGTGATGACTTTAGGTCTTGTCCATCTGTGCATGAGTGATCTTTCATTAAATTGTGTAGAAGCCTTGATTTGGAATTGATGAGTGTCCTTACCAGTTGGAATTTTATAGCATACAAATTTGTTGTGATTGTAATAGCTAGATGATTTGAGCTTGCTATTATCATCGATGATTCATGCGTGATTACGTTTACCCTTATGTATTTTGAAATTACAGTTGACCGGTGGCCAATGTTCAAAGTTGTAGGCTCTATTGTTGGCCAAGGCTATTAGCCTAAGTTTCAAAATTTATTTTGAAACTGAGCAAGACTATAATGTACTATCGGTCCAACGTATTACATAATTGACGTCATATTAGTGTCAAACGGGAAAATTGTTTTTTTTATCCTGGTCGGGTAATTGTTTCATCACAGATTGTGAATATTCTTTCGAAGAACTAAATAAACATACTATGCTTTTCAGATGATGTCTTCGTGTTAGATGCCCACCCCACATGTGCTGTTGAGCGAGGGTCGATTGTTGCGAAAACCCTCTCGCCACGCGGCATCCTCCGCATAACTCATGCCAGGGTACCGTCGTGTAGTCTACATCTAGCATTGTTCATGTCTTTCCGGAGGTTTCGCGAGCAGTCACGGGGTGTTATGTTTTTCTCCTGCTGCCGTCGCTCGACGACGCCGATGTCCATGTCGTCGGTGCGTGGTCGCTTGATGGCCCTTCGTGCGGGTGGGCTCTGATGCTGGCCCCAGGCGGAACCATTCTGCTGCCGTCGCTCGTCGACGTCCATGTCGTCGGTGCGTGGTCGCTTGATGGCCCTTCGTGCGGGTGGGCTCTGATGCTGGCCCCAGGCGGAACCATTCTGCGGTGGACCTCTCGACAGGCAGTCCCTCACGTAGTGGCGTCTTTGCCACACCCAAAACATTTTATCGTTACGGCAGGAGTTGTCTGCCGACTCATGTACGCCCCAAAACAATTCTGGGCCGTGTGTCCTTCTCTTCCGCAACTAAAACATGTCACGGGCGGTGGTCGTCGCGGTTGTTTGGGATGCGGGGCAGGCTTCCGGGCGACTTCCTCTCGCGGCTGTATTGCCTGACGGCAGTCGCTTTTGTAGTGGCCTACCCGGCCACAGTTATAGCAGGTAACGTTTTGTAAGTCTTTCGCTGCCCTGACTGGTCTGGGCGACGGTGGCGTATGTGGTTTTGCGGCGGTTGGGTTCTCTTCTCGGGCCTGGCGGCCCTAGTCGCCGGCTGCTGCTCTCTTAGCTGTAGGTCGCTTACCAACCCACACAATTGTTCAACCATTCTGCTCTGTTGAGCAATCTGTCTCTTCAACATGCTGACCACGCTCCAGATCTCCTTTTCCTCCTCAGGACCCACCATGTTTACTTCCATGCTCTCCTCCCGCGTCGTTCATCGATTTTCATGGCTCGGAGCAGGTTATCACATGTAGCCTCCTCCTCTGAAATTTCGATCGCCCAGGCCAAGGTGGTAGCCTTCTTTCGTACGATTCGCTTGCTACGGCGATGGTCAGATAGACCCTTGAGATATATTCCCAGCACTGTCTGACGGTTGTCGGCGTTCTCAGCTGGGTAAGCGCGTGTGCTCATCTCCCGGAATCGTCGGTTGAAGGTTATGACTGTCTCGTTCCTGCGCTGTCGTACGCCCTCTAGATCGTACTTAATGCGTTCGCCCTCGTTGGCCGATACAAAGTTCACGGTGATGTACTCGTAGAATTCGTCGAACGTGACGTCTTCTCTAGCCTTGCCTACCAAGAACCCATCAATGGCTCTTGATAGCTGGCCGCGTGCCGCTCGGGTGATGACGTGGGCTGGTATACCCTCTAGTCTCCCCTCGTTTGCGACCCACGCTCTTCGTGTTTCATCCAAAAATGTTCGTACCTCTTCTGGTACCACTCTGTCGCAGGGCTGAATGCGGTAAATCGTGTCCTGGATCTCCCTCCGGTACACCTGCTCGGCTTCCCGACGGTTGCTGCTTTCTATAATGGCCCCCGCCATCGCTATGCCCATCGTTTGCATAGCGGCGATGGTTTCAGGTCGAAGCTGGTGTGCTACCCGTATTTCTATTGGTGGCATAGTTGGGTCAGCTGTTCTCTTGGATCCCGTCGCCATTCTTTGGTTACTGGTAATGTAACGCGATGATGACTCTGCAACCGGGGTTGCTCTGGGCAAACTACCTCGGTAGTTACCTCCACGGTAGACCCCGCGCGATACTCGCGATGTTGGGTGATTCTGGTACTGTCTGATAATTTTGCTGCGTCTAGGAACGCTCGTACACGGTCAGTGACGTCGGTCAGTACTATTGCCGAATTAGTGAGCGGCGTTCCTGGTTGGGCCATATACTATTACTCACGGTTGAATACTCTGAATCCTGGCAGACTGAAGCCAATGAAGATTTCTGATCTTCGGGTCCTTGTGAATTAATTCTCTTCCCGCCTCGGCAAGACTTGTATGTGAGGTTGCTGCGACAACCTGTCTTGGCTCGTCTAAAGATGTACTTGACGATATTTGTATTCGTATCTGGGCCTGATCTGACTGGACCAACAAGATTCGATGATTCGGCACGGCGTTTCTCCGTGCAATTCAGAGCTGACTATGAACACAATAACCAAACTATTGCCTTGAGTAATATACAAGGTGATGAGTTTTATTAACTTTACAATTAATCTACAAAGTGGGTAACTTTTACTGTTACCAGTTTACGACAAATACTCAACTTATTTTAATATTTCCTATTCTTTCTCAACGAATTAGTATTACTCCCAGCTACTCTGGTTTGCTATACTATTCAAGCTGGCTCTTGCCTACTGAAAATACATTCAGCAAGAACTGTGTTACAAGGTACGAGGCGGACCGGACTCTCGATTAAAAGTTAAAGTCCCCCTTTTATACTGCTTCAGTTCCTATACTCCCTCCATCTTGGTTTCGCACCGCCGGAGGCTGCTCTGATTCTGATTGGATTATGACATCATTTTGATCAATCAAAACCCCGACCCTCCCTCCCCGGGCGGGTGCTTTCTTCCTAGCACTTGCGGTTTGGCTGGTTCTTGAGTAATGGGATCTGTCGTTCACCTAACTTTATTTTAGAATTCCATCTGCTTCCCATGACAAAATGACGGATGCTTGTTTGATAGCAAGTTCCGATTTGTGTACCGTACGCTAAGAATGACTGATGCTTGTTTGATAGCAAGTTTCGATTTGTGTATCTCCCATGTCAGAATGACGGATGCTTGTTTGGTAGCAAGTTCCGATTTGTGTATCTTACGCCTCTACAATTAATACGTTTTTGATCGTAACTTTCGATTGCGTACCTACCGCCTACAGGACGCTACAATGTCCATGTCATGTGCATTACCTATTGGCCGACAACCTGTGGAATGCTAGAGTTAATTGGCACACGAGTTCCCATGCTTCTGTGAGAACACAGACCGCTATGTAACTAACTAAGTCCGTTTGTCATATCTAATCCCTTGGTCGATTCCAACCTGGTGCTAACCATCATGATTCATACTCGATTCAGTTTCATAGCTGTACCGCGCAGTGCTGATAATATATAATTTCCTAACATTACATAGACCCTATTTATTAAAGAGAACTGATGTGTGTGTGTGGAACGATAATAATCGTACACAGCAATGTTTAAGGTTTATCTCAATACTTAACAGCCGGATGGAATGCACTTAGCGAGATTAACCCATTCAAATTGAAGGACGAAACCAGTGAATCGATTAACCCTCAATAATTAGTTGTGGTAGTAAAACTTGATAATGACCTGAGTGAAAGTTGTTGCTGTCTTGGTGCTAAGTCGTTTATGAGCAATAATCTCTTTGCAGTAACATAAATGACTGCAGCAACAAACATCAATGAGTTTGATCATGGCAGTATGCAAGTTGTACGAATATTGAATCGTTGTAGACGGGAAGAGAATGTTAACCCTACGTTAACCCTCGATGGCGTAACTTGTTGCGCATTGCTTTTACCGCTGTGAATTTCACTCTGGATTTACTCGTACATACAAGATGTCCAGCGGGGTCATGACTTCCCACAAGACAATCCCATATCTACAACTTGTTCCGGGGTAATTTTACTTAGCTGTTATTGGAAAGATGTTTGATGACTCTGGCTTAGAAGATCTCCTCATAGAGGCCAACACATATGGTAGCAGCACGGCTGCTGCTCTACTTAAAGGGAAGTCATATAATCGAGGAGTGAGGGCTCACAAATTGGTTATGGAAGCGCTGCTGCGATTACAATGGCAGTCTTTTTCCAAATGGGTTCAACAAAATGGACAGCATGAAGACCACATTACTCCAACAGAATTGGAGAGTCTGGATGAGAAAATTAAGATGTGCCGAAGCAGCATTGACGACTTAGACGCACTACAAGAAAATTTCAAAGAGGTGTGTATGTACGTGAATAAATTGCAACAGCTGTTCAAATCCTTTAAAGTTGAGTCAAGCTCGAAATCACACCTGTTCGCATTTTGGAACTCATATATTCATATGGTAGAGCTGCTGCTTGGATTCATAAGAGCTGAGAGAACTGGAGATTGGCAGGCACACCTATCTGCTACTGCTGCTATGGCGCCATATTTCTACAGCATGGACAGAACCAATTATGCAAGATGGCTGCCAATATATCTTGCGGACATGAAGATGCTTCCAAGTACACATCCCCATGTACATGAACAATTCTTGAATGGAAATCATTCCGTAAGTCGCTCAGACCATCCATTCAATCAAGTGTGGACAGATATGGCCTTAGAGCAATCGATTAATTTGGATTCCAAAAAGCGAGGTGGTATTATTGGAATAACACAAAAGCCAGGAGCTCTGGAGAGGTGGTTTTTAACTAGCCACGAGAGGGCGGCCATAACAATGGTCACAAAGCAAATGTGTGGGTTACAAGATAGCCACATGTTTGGAGTACATAAGGAAATGGGGACTAATCGAATGAACAGGGATGAAACCGATGTGCAGAAGATACTTTCGATGTTCTCATCAGATATAATGACCAATCCCTTTAATATTGCGGAAAACGACGACAGCAAGTGTCTTCCGCTTGTAAACATTGCAACTGGCGTGGTATTGCCTAGTGAAATCGTCAAGAGACTTGTTTCCGCCTGTGACATTGGTAAGGAGATTATGGAAAATTTTGTTCAGGAGCGGCTGGACACTAACACGAGACGCTTTTGGGACACGTTGCCACACTTAAAACTTAAAACATTTGCCAGCCTATCACAGAAGAAAAAACTCAAAACAAATGATGAAAAAGTTCACAATGTGAGATCTGACCGCGAACTATTTGGTCAATTAATTATTGCCGCAAGGTCCAGAGATGTTGATTTAAAACTAGTGATGATGTATGAACTGTCTGCTGTTCCACTATCATTGTCACATACGGATGGGACTCTAAGAAAGAATGTGAAAAGTGTTTTGTTAAGTAAACTAGAAAAGGAAGTAAATGTTGATGGACGGCTTCCACCTGTTGACAAGACAGGCGCAACAGCTTATGTAGTAGATGGCATGGCAATTGTGCAAATGGTTAAAACTGGATGTACGTCTACATTTGGAGAATTGGCTGATAAATACTGGCACATCTTTACAGTTCCACTGAATCAAGAAGACTGCAACAGAGTAGATATAGTTTTTGACAGATATGATAGACTGGAATCTCTCAAAGCGGAAGAGTGGCTAAAACGTGGGTCATCAACAGCATTGGAAGTAAAGATTGCTGGAGAAAATACTCCCGTTCCAAAACAATGGGCCAAGTACATCAGCAATCCAAGCAACAAAAGTAACCTGGTTGCATTTCTCAGCAAGCGGTGGCGTGATACTGGTCCAAATATGCTATCTGCCAACAATTGCGTCATTCTTGCTGGTGGCTTTAACGATGGAATGGATGTTGTTGTCATTTCAGCGAACAATTCGTCGTATTTGGAAGAACTTCGATCAGATCACGAGGAAGCAGATACGCGTATGATGTTGCACGCGCTACACGCTTCAAAAGACCACATGCGTGTTGTTATACAGTCTCCTGATACAGACGTGGCAGTACTTAGTATATATACGTATCATTCGCTTCACTGTTCTGAACTATGGTTCCGTACGGGCACAAAGGACAAATTGCGATACATACCAATACATACAGTTGCTCAAGTACTGGGCCCAGCTATCTGTCTGTCTTTGCCTGGGTTTCATTCTCTTACAGGTTGTGATAGCACTTGTGCATTATTTGGAGTCGCTAAGAGAAAAACATTCAATCTCTTAGTCATCTGAATGCCATCAGCTTAGCTTAGCCCAACTCGGCGAACATGTTGACTTATCACCGAATACTGCAATTCTCCTTCGATCAATACTCACCATTCTGTTACTTCTGATATACAGCTGGCCTTGACAGCGGCTCTAGGAGACTTAGAAAGCTTTACCGACTCCTGGGAACCGGGTACTCGGCTCCCAACTGCCGAATACCCGTTTACCATAGAGCTCATTCTTGTTTGCATAGCAACAAGAGCAATACATGCTTTCTGCAGGAGAAGATTTTTAGTGTCTTTTGTTAAAGAAATCTAAGTCTTTGTCTGTGAAGTGATATTTTGTGAAGTGATAGTTTGTGCGTTCTTGAGGATTTAACTGGATACTATGGAGAATACCGCCGATGAAAACCAGGTTGTATCATTCTTTATTATCCATAGTTAAAAGACTTAGGTCTAAATTTCGCTGTGTCGCATGTCCTGATTTCTGACCCCAGAGAATCTGGGACGTGTGCTAACAACGATATATGCCAGACGATCGCCTACTTTAAACCCCAACAGGCGATCGGCAGATATGAAAATAGGTGTTTGCTACAGTATTTCTAACACGAATATCGGCTGACGTCGTTCTCCGTAGGATCCGAGCGGGTGACGTCACACCGGTCGCTCGGATGTTTATGTGAAGAAAAAATTTTCATTAATTCACGCATCTCGTTCTGGGTGCTGCGTACTAAAAATGGTACCGGAAACTTTAGAATGTTCAAGTTTACGTGTGATCACGATCGGTTTGCAATGATCGGTGGTTTCAAAATTCTTGAGTAGATGCGTGGTCTGCGGTTTTACCGTGTGATACAGCAGTTTGTTATACATTTTGTTGTTTTCTTCACATATCGTTTGGCTTTCGTTAGGGAGTATAATTTATATTGATTGGTAAATATACCCCGAATGCTATGCGATATGATTCCTGGAGCCGTTACACATCCTGGAGGATCTAATATGGGTGTGTTTTATGCCCGCTTCGTTCTTGTCGTCATAATCAATGCGATCTTTGTTGTAACGTGGCGGGGTGGGGTGGGGGAGGGATACGGTTAATTTATGAGTCAAATTATTTGAAAATTAATTGTCTGCCTTCCATCAGGGTCTCCTTCCGCTTGTAATTGTAGGTTTGTGCTTATTTTATAGGCCAAGCCAACCCCGCCATCATGTGACGAGTGCCATAAATTTATACGAGTCGTATTCAAGGACCATGTCTGTTTTAGGTGTTCGCCCTGTAACCTAGACCATAGGTGTAATGTGTGCGCAGTGTGGTCCGTGGATATGATGGTTAAGTTCCTTGCCCAGAAGGACGTTGCTGGGTCTGACACGTGGTCAGGCGGTCCGAGAGTAAATCGTGGAGCGCCCGGTTCGGCCGGAGGGGGTGCTCCATGTCCCCAGCTGGAGGTGGCGGAGATGGCACCGCCGGCGTGGTTTGGTCCGGCTATGCAGGGTTTTCTGCATAGCGTTCTGCCCACGCTGGTGTCGTCCCTGCTACCAAAGGTTGGGGGGCAGTTTCTCCCCATGCCTGGTACGGACCCTGTCCTCGGACAGGGTTCTGGACTGGTTTCCGAGGGGGCCGTCTTGTACGGCCCCCTGGCAGTCCCGTCTGGCTTCGGCCAGACAGGTTCTGGTTCTCTGCGGCCACCTCCGGGTGGTCCAGTAGCGGTGCCGGTCCGTCAGGTGTGGGAGCCGTCCTACGGTTTCCTCGTCTAGTGACGACTCTTCGGTGTCTGAAGACGAGGAGGCCGAGGAGGAGAGGTTGCTGCGGCCTGTGATGCCGCAGGTGGAGAATCTGGAGGTCGATTCTGTCCTGGACGGAACTGGCCTCCATTTGTCTGGCTTGGCGCAAGCCAGGGCAGCGGCTCCGCCTGTGGCTGAGGCTAATCTGGTACCTGGCACCGGTTCCGTGATGGTTGATTTGGCACCAGCCGACACGGTAACGGGCCGGGCCGGGCCGGGCGTAGTACTCACCTATCTCGCCTGGTCCGGCAGTCGGACGTGGGGTGCCGTTGGCGCCCGTGTCTGGTTACGGTTCCGCGACTGCTACGGGTCCGTACGGTTTTCCATGCGGACCTACCCCATGGACCGGAGTGTTTCATGGGGTGGCGGCGGAACCGTGTGGTACCGGAATGCCTGGCGTGTCAGCCGTGGCTCCTTGCCGGCAGGCCGTGGCTGGCAGGCCCGTGAACACGTCAACGGGTGACGTGTTTGCGGGTGTGTCTTCATCGGAGATAGATTGGTCAGAGGCTCTGGCATGGCTAGCCAGGGTTGACCCGTTTGTGGTTTCGGCCACGGCCGATGAAGATGCACCCCATCCGTCGGTTGCATCGATCAGGACGGGGATTTTGCCCGCGGCCCGGATCCAGTCTGTGGGACTAGATCCACGGTTCATAGAATTGGTGGAGGCTATTTATAGCAAACAACTTATGACCAAGGGTCAGCTCCCTGCGGCCTCCAGGGAGATGCGGGCAAGATGTCGTATTCCGCGGGGGGAATACGACAGATATGGTGTAGTCCCGTCGGTCACCGAGGATGACCGATGGGTACTGGGCATTCAGAGTGCCGGGGCGGGTGGCCCCGGTCCGGCACTTGTGGACACGGCTCAGGTACACCAAGAGGAAGTCCTGTTCCTATGCGATGAGGGTGTGAGCGCAGCTATGAGCGCTGTCAACCACTCGTATCGTCTCCTTCAGTCGGTGTGGGCTGAAGCGGGGGCTGTGCCACCTGTGGCGCTTTCGTGCGTAAATGACGGCCTGGTGCTGTCTATGGACGCATTGGCAAGGGTGCAAGCGCGAGTGACAACACACGTGTCATGCG
>JAVVLW010003617.1:0-7500 GCA_034401795.1 Chaetoderma sp. LZ-2023a
ACGACACGACGATGTTGAAATCCTGTCGGATTTGTAGCTGTAGCAAAAAAG
This sequence comes from Chaetoderma sp. LZ-2023a, assembly GCA_034401795.1. NCBI lineage: Eukaryota > Metazoa > Mollusca > Caudofoveata > Chaetodermatida > Chaetodermatidae > Chaetoderma > Chaetoderma sp. LZ-2023a. The sequence continues at coordinate 52 of JAVVLW010003617.1, forward strand.
CTTCCATCCGACCTAGAGCTGCTCTGGCGAGTTCCATGCTGGTTTTCCCTTGGAACGGGTACATATGGACATTTTGGCCCATTTATCACATCTGCACTGGGAAATAGATATGTGTTGATGATCATAGATCAGTTCACTAAATGGGTTGAGTGCTATGCGCTCCCTGAACAAGGGGCAGAACTGGTAGCCAAAACGTATGTGGAGCGTTTTGTCACCACATTTGGCTGTTCATATTTCTTACACACCGATCAGGGTCGTAACTTTGAGAGCAGCCTATTTACGGAACTGTGCTATCTACTGGAGATTTCAAAAACACGTACCACAGCTTATAGACCATGTTCAAATGGACAGATTGAATGTATAAACCGTACTGTCTTGCAGTGTATACAGTGTTACCTGCAAGAGCATGACAGACAGAAAGATTGGGACAAGTGTATTCCTTTCATCGCTGGAGCAGCTGTACGATCTACTGTAAGCCGACAGATGGGGTATACTCCCAACATGATGATGCTTGGTCGAGAAGTGCTACAGCCTATTGACATAATGTGCACGGGATAACCTTAAATGGCTCAGAAGCGCCAGAAAAAAGAGTATGATCTACGTTTGCATGAGCATGCCTATCATGTTGGTGATGTAGTTTATCTTGCTAATTCTGCAACTAAAATAGGTCAGTCCAGTAAACTACAACCTCCTTGGACGTGTCCATTTATTATTTAGTGTTTGGTATCAAAAACCAACACGGGAACTAGTTGTTCACCATGATAGATTAAAGCTATGCAGAGATCGTGATTTACCTCTCTGGATATTGCGAATGAGACGTGCTATAAGCTCTGAAGATCATGGCGATGATGATCACTTATTATCTCCCGATAATGGCCGTAGGTTATCTGATGATAACCGTGTTTCCATTTTTGAAGAGGATTTGGATGAAACCATTCCATATGGTATTGATCCATCCCCATCAATTCTGCATAATGATCTAGATGCTGTTTTGACAGATGACCTGGATATCGACTCTGTTTTACCCGTCCCACAAACACATCATCACTCTCCTAGGCGCATGAGGTGTCAGGTCCGAGGAGAAACGCATAACACTTCCCCATGGCGCATGAGGTGTCAGGTCCGAGGGGAACCGCAGCTCACACTCTTTCCCCTAGGCGCATGAGGTGTCAGGTCCGAGGGGGAAATACATCACACATCTCCTAGAGATGACCACCTCCAAACTCACACCATTCAGAGTCGAACAGGAAGGCAGTGCCGTCTTCCCAACAGGTTCCTAGATTATGAAATGTATTAGAATGATCTTTAAGCAATCGTGAATTAGACTATGTAAGTCTTCATGGACCCTACTTGTCCACCTGCATAAATGTTCGTCTTATTTCGGATTCATTTGGTCATGGTATTGTTGCGGACTGCAGTTAGCTTTTCGGTCGTAGTACAGTACTACAATAGTAATGTGATAATGTATAATGGTAACAATAATTTAACATTAAAAGAATTACTGTAATCCAGATGATATGAAATTATGACTTCAAATTTTAACATTCTGCATGACACTGAATACATTCAACTTGTCCGGAAAACATTTATAATCATTGGCTTATGTTCCGTTTCCATCTTAGCTTTAGTTTCAGCAACAGCAAAATCGTGATGTTCTATTCTTTGAAGTTTTTGGGAAACTAAATTATTGGACACATAAGCACATAGTGGCTTTTTCCAGCAATAATACTCCTTGAGATACCAAAAACCAACAGGGGTCCATCGCTGTATGACTCACAGAACGCGTTATTATAATTACGCGTTTTTCAAATGACGCGTGAATGATTGCGTGTAGTAATGCGTGGTTATATTTACGCATTTCTTGATCACGTATTACAAATATGCGTTGTCAAATGATGTGTAAATTGTTACGCATTAATCATACGCATTGTATTGTTAACTGTATTTATTGTCCGTCATGACGTGTAGTCATAATAATGCTCTCTGTTTATGTGTATATGGATTAAATCCATGTGCATGCTTTTTATAAGTATATGCATCATATGTTATGATGCAAACTCATCTATGTATAGTGAACTTCAGTTTAGGTTAGCTATTCAGTGCCAGTTCTACATTTGTCAGCTCAGATATTTATAAAGTAGCTCAAATATATTATAGATAGCCCAGATATATTAATTCTACATAGGTCAGTTCAGATATTTTATATTAGGCCAACATATTATATACTGCCATACCTAGGTATTTCATTTATTAAACGTGGTAACAATTACATGTTAAAATGATACAATGATGCACTATTGCTCTATAATGCATAACTCATGCATATTTATAATGTGCATTACTCTATAATGCAGAAGTCTTGCATATGACAGCATATTTATAATATGCATTTAGCAGACTGCATAAATCGTGCAGATGCATTTCTTGCGCTTACCATTTCATAATGCGCGAAGTAATTGACACGTTAGTCATAGCGCAAATTCATATGTTTCTTTCTTCTGCTGTATTATCCGTTTCGTTTTAGCTTCATTCAGATATCTTTATTGTGATAGGGATAGTGGTTTCCGGATTTCCTAAATTTGTAAATTCTGATCGTTCCGTTATATAAGAGATATATGTCTTATATCATATATGTTAAGGTTAGAGATGATCACTAAATTAAAACTTTATGCGTATTCAGAAGTTTTCCTTGAATCTCACATTATATTTTAATCTCAGATAACACTCCATTAAATTCATGTGGGATTATTGTTATTACTTCCATTTATCAATTTGGCAATTCCGACGATTTTTCTGATGTGGTGGGAAAACCACTGTCCTTAATTTTAGTTAGGGATGCTATGATATTTTAAAATCTATAACGATGGCCCTCGTCCGGCAGCTGTTGATCTATCCATCTGTTTTATTTTTTATTTTTTTAATTGTGGTAAATGCTAATACTACTTTTAGCAGTTAGCGTCAATGGCCATACAAATGTATTTATAATTTTAAAAACAATTCTTCAGTTGCAAGTTGCTTCACTTGCATGAGGGGTGTAGCTGGGTTAGTCAGCTGCAAGTTGCAGTTACACCAGCTCTGATCATGTTACACATGAATTTTATATTGGAAGTTTTGTTTCAACTATAGATTTTTTAAAGTAAAAGTTTTAATGTCTAAACTGGCAGTTCATGTTTTTTGAAATGGGGGAAGATTGTGGTGCCGGCGGTATCCCGCAATCCCGGAGTTCGCGCTTCGCGCTGCCGGGCTAGCTGATTCCCGCCGTTTCTACAGACGCCCGGCAGTCGTACCGTGGAACTTGAACTGCGCATATCTGCCGCTCGTTCCACGGGCCGATTCGAGACCTCTGTTGGGTGAGTAACCTTTTATACGTAGCTAAGTTACTACAGGATAAAGAAAATGGAGTCTGGTGAAGAGGACCGTTGAGGAACTGTACCAGAAAACATTGCAAAGTATCGCTAAGTAAGTATAGTCCTATATCTCACATTCTATCTCATCTATGTTAAGCTGTATGTGTAATTCTATATGTATGTTTAATCACAGGCCTTTGAATTTTCATCCATCCATCCCTCTACCACATATTCCCCTTACTATATATATAAATATACACAAGGTATGAAACCTTCATCTGTTGGCACCATTGTCAGGAAGCTGATTGGTTGGTTTGTTGTCAAAATCCGCTGACATCACATTTCTGACTACAAACCAACCAATCAGCTTTCTGACAATGGTGCTCAGAGATGAAGGTTTCATACCTTGTGTATATTATATATAGTAGGAGGGATATGTGGTAGAGGGATGGATGGACGAAAATTCAAAGGCCTGTCCTGTGCTGTGGTTTAATGTTAGGTGTCCGCCACCAGTATAGGCAATGCGGCTAGTCGGCAACGCCTTCGGTGGACAAACTGTATTGAAAATATGTAAATTGGTATCCAAGAAGCAAATAATAATCTTGAATCTTGAATCCTTATGATCTTGAATCACGGAATTAGGATCATAGGATGCATACGGCCAAAAAGTTACAAAAGTTATTGATTCAACTCCAAGTTTAAGTTACAAGCATTATTAATTAAAAAGTTTTCCTTTAGTCCTTACCTTTGACTTTGACAGATTTCACACCCTAGGGATAAGCAGGGATATGTAACAGTAAATGGTGACTTAATTTAACCGTTGGCACAGTAGTAGTAGTAAGTAGGAAGTAAAATATATCCCGTTAGACGTGTGTTAGAAAAAATTGGGTCAAATTCACCTGAAAAGTGTTACACAGTCTGACGGTTCGGGACCCAGTCTATCTTGTCTCGCCTTGTCCTGTGTAGTAGTTCCCGTCTCTAGATTCAATATTATGTATTTGCTTCTTGGATACAAATTTACATACTTTCAATACAGGTTGCCCGCCAAAGCCATTGTCTATAGTGGTGTGGGGCACCTAACATGGTGTATGACGAAAATGACCGCCAGCTAAAATGACCGCGCCCGGGACAAGATTTTTATACTATTTTATTTATGTTTTAGATGTAAGGTGGTCATAGAATCTCTGTTTATTACTGCTTTTTGTAGCACTAAACTTCTTCTAAAATCTTTGAGCACTCTAGCATTATCTAGCAGACGTACAGTGTTCACTTTTTAAATTGCTACTTCCGGAATTTTCGTTCGCTTCTTTAGGCACAGTCTACGCGACGGTGCCTAAAAAAACCCACACAAATTTTATATAAGTTAAATTAGATAGGAACTCGTAGTAGGAAACATATAATATATATATAATATATTGTAACTTATATACGCATATAGAATATTCGTAGCAGATAGTAGTTATTGTTAGGCTTATTAGGAATACCATAGGAATACCATAGTGGTCATTTTCGTCCCTACCCGCGGTCATTTTAGCTCGCGGTCATTATGGACTGAGATCCCTAACATTAAGCATACATATGCAATATCAGAAAATTAGAAAGGGACGAGTGTAGTATTTCGTATTCCAAAACTGGTGTTTAAGATCAGTGATACAGTTAATCATAATCATAATCATAATCTAACATGTACAGCTTTTTAGGACATTGTATCCTATTATCAGCTAATTCAATAAATTTGGTGATCAGCTACATTATCTAATAGTCATTTTTGGATTACATGGTTTGTCTAAAGCTCTATAATTATAGTATACAGGATGTTGAATAAATGGTTTATCTAGTCTGGTTTTAAAACTATTTAGAGATGGAGCTTCAGCAACTTCAAGCATCAGGGAGTTCCACCAGTCTATGACACGGTTAGAGAAAAAGCTTTGTCTAAGTGATGTATTTGCTCGTGGTTTTAGTAATCTAAATTTATGACCTCTAGTTCTCTTTCTTGGACGGATAATTATAAGTTTTCTAGAGTCCACAGTATACAGGTTATGCATGTACTTATAGACATTTATAAGATCCCCTCTTATTCTTCTGTATACTAGACTTGGTAGTTCTAAATATTCTAATCTTGCCTGGTAATTAAATTTTTTAATTTGGGCACCATTTTCGTAGCTCGTCTCTGAATGTTTATGTGTTTTTCTCCTTGTTTCCATGTGTTTGGTGACCATACAGGGGCAGCATACTCCAGGTGAGAGCGGATTAATGTTGGATAAAGTTTCATGAACAGGTCTTCATCTATATATTGGAGTGTACGCCATATTATGCCTGTCATTTTATTAGCCTTGGAAGTTATCTTCTCTATATGGCTCTCAAATGTTAGTTTTGTATCTAATGACACGCCTAGGTCATTGATTATATTTTAGTCATGTAATTTTAGGGGTTTTCCCATCATCTATCACTTGATAGGAAGTATTAAAGTGATTATGGCCTATGTGTATTACAGAACATTTTTTAGGATTAAATCGGACCTGCCATGTTTCTGACCACTGCTGCAGTGAGTTACGGTCTTGTTGTAGCTCTTTACAATCATCTGCATGTGTTATGGTTCTATAAGCTTTAGTATCATCCGCAAACAAAAAATTTCAGATTCAATCACAGATGGCATGTCATTGATAAAAATAGTGAAAGGTACTGGACCGAGTACACTGTCCTGCGGAACTCCACTCAAAACAGGTGTCCATGATGAAAAGGCTCCATTTACTACAACCCTCTGTTGGCGATTTGTTAAAAAGGGTCTTAGCCAGTTTAGTGGATTACCTGAAATTTTTTACTGGCTTAATTTACTTAGAAGGCGTTCATGAGGCACTGTGTCAAATGCCTTCATGAAATCAAGATACAGGACATCTATATCTTCACCCCTGTCTAGAGCAGTCGTCCAGGCCTCTAACACTTATAATAATTTTGTAGCTGTAGATCGTCCAGCCATGAAACCATGTTGATATTCAGTAAAAAAAACAACACCTGTTATTTATCATGTGGGCTACTACCTTGTCACTCACAATGCTCTCCAGTACCTTACAGGAAATGGAAGTAAGGCTAACCGGTCTATAGTCATTTGGTTGTCTTTTTTACCCCTTCTTATGTATGGGTATGACATGGGCATATCTCCAATCTGTCAGCACTGAACCTGTGTCTAATGATTTTTGGTATATAAGTGCCAAGGGCCTTGCTATGACATCTTTTAATTCTTTGAGTAGCCGAGGATGTAAACCATCAGGTCCTGGGGATTTGTTTTGCATTAAGTTGCCTAGTTTTTTTTTCACAGTATCCAGATTCACTTTAATGTTGCTCAATGCATTGGTTTCGGTTTTAAATTTCATAATGGGAATAATATTCATATTTTCTTGAGTAAATATACTAGAAAAAAGTTGATTTAATAATTCTGCTTTTTCTTGGTCTGTTACAGTAAGGTTACCATTTATGTCTTCAAGATCTCATACACTTTCTTTTGTTTTTAGTTTATTATTGACATAGCGCCAAAATAATTTAGGGTTCTATTTAATGTTAGGTGCGATGTTTCTTTCAAAGAGCCTGACTGACTTTTTTACATTGTGCTGTTACTTGATTTCTGACACGCACATATTTGTTATAATGATGTGTATCTTGTGTGCCCAAATATGTTTTCCAGTAATTTTCTTTTTTTCTTATTAACCTAAGTAATTGTCTATTTAGCCATGGTGGTCTTTGTTTGTTTGAGAGAATTATTTTTTTGTGCGGTATATATATTGGCATTGCTTGACTTATACTCTCTTTTAACTTCACCCAGCATTGATCCAGTGACCGTCCTTCAAATTGTGTCTCCCAATTCTTGTCCAATTCCCTACATAACCCCTCATAATCTCCTTTGTCATATAAGAATTTTGTAGCCTTACTCTAAGTTATTTTGGTGTAGCATATCAAATCAAAAGTAAAACAGATATGGTCACTTTTTCCCAAGCCAGGAAAAGTAGAAATATTTTCAACCATATACTGTTCATTTGTGAAGACTAAATCTAAAGTACTAAGTTCATTATTTGGACGATAACGAGTCGGAATGGTAACATGTTGGTAG
>JAVVLW010003617.1:10000-16081 GCA_034401795.1 Chaetoderma sp. LZ-2023a
ACACACACACACACACACACACACACACACACACACACACACACACACACACACACACACACACACACACACACACACACACACACACACACACACACACACACACACACACACACACACACACACACACACACACACACACACACACACACACACACACACACACACACACACACACACACACACACACACACACACACACACACACCTCGGTTTACTTTCCCCAGGCTGCTATAGTCTTCTGCATTTGTAAATAAGGAATATCCACCAATTTGTAATTCCTCTGTATACACCTTGAATCTGAAGTGTTTGGGAAGTACTTCTGTTAATACAATGATATCTGGCTGTGTATCAAGAACCATTACTAAAAGTTCTTGTCGTTTATTTACGATAGAGTCAGCATTTACATAAAATACTTTTAACTTATTTTGTTGTGGTAGCATAGAGGGTGCTTCCATAATATATGCCTGTACTTCTGTATGTTACTGGTAGTTACAGTTCTAGCACACATATGGTTAACTGTTGAGTTTTTAGTTTTGTCAACATAGTTTGTTTGACTTGGGTAGTTTGAATGTTGCAGATTATTTAGAACCTTGAAGCGGTTAGATAGTCTTACATGCGCTGATAAGGGAAATGGTTTGCATATTGTTCCTGGTATTGTAGTGGTTGATTTAGTAGGTATTGTAGTGGTTAAGTTAAATTAAGTTAAGTATATGTCAGAACGTAGGCATACATGCCTTTATGTTCTGCTCCTGGATTGTATCTGATATTTGTTAATTTATTTTAAAATATTAAGTAGTTCATATTCCGGAATGTTTTATGTTAGCAGTCCTCTAATTGTTCCCTATTTATATATACATATATACAATTATACATACAAATCTCACCTTTAATTAAGCAAAAAAATATGTGTCTACAGTATGTAGATTATATACATATACATATGTATATATGCATGCATGTAATATATAGACATTTCTCTTAAAACTTGAAAAACCTTGATTACATTAGGCTACTTTTATTAAAAATATACACAACTATTAACGATAGGCTGGCACAGGTACCATGCCCAATCCTTGCTACTACGCTATCCCAATGTGGACTGGCGTGATTTCATGCCCAATCCACTTGGTACAGCAGCAGTATCTACATTACATTTAATTAATTGTTGCCTAGTACAATACATTTCAAATGAAATACAATAATTGAATTGAATGAGTGGCACGGCCAATACCTTTGTGTCGTCTGCATACAGGTAAGCTTCTCACTTTACACATTCTGGCAGATCATTTATAAAGATCACAAACAGTACATGGCCTATGACACTAGCCTGTGGGACTCCACTTGTCACGTCATGCCATTTGGAGCACGATCCATTTACTGACACTCTCTGCTTTCGACCACTTAGGAAATCTTTAACCCAGGAGCACATCTGCTCACTGACTCCATATCCTTTCATCTTTGATATCAATCTCCGATGTGCGACAGTGTCAAATGCTTTCATGAAGTCCATATAAACAACATTTATCACCCCACCTCTATCCAACATTTCTGTCCACTCATCCAGTACTGTAATCAGCTGAATAGTGGTAGAACTCCCACTTACGAAACCGTATTGTTGCCTACTAAGAAGACTATGTTTATCCAGATGTTCTATTAGTCTGCTTCGAATGAGTTTTTCGAATACCTTGCATATAGCGCTGGTTAGACTCACTGGTCTATAATTTCCTGGGCACCTCTTATCCTCTTTCTTGTATATTGGTGTGATATTGGTAATTTTCCATTCCCTTGGGACAGCTCCAGATTTAAATGAGGTATTGAAAATGATTGTCAATGGGGTGTATATTTCCTCCCGCAATTCATATAGCACTCTAGGGTGCATACCATCTGGTCCATGCGACTTGGTGCAATCTAGGTCGCATAGTAATTTGTGTACTTCTTTAGGATCAAAGTCCTTATCGTCCGATTTCTCTGAGTACACCCTCTCCTCAAATAGAGGAAGCTCACCTGTGGGCTCATTTGTAAAAACACTGGTAAAAAATATGTTAATACTTCAGCCTTCTCTGTATCTGAGCTTGCCACTACTTTCACTCTGTCTCTGTCTGCAGTCAGTTCAGATATTCCGGTCTTGCACTTTCGTCTTGAGTTTGCATATTTCCAAAATAGCTTCGGGTTTGCCTTGGCGTTTCTTGCTATTTCCTTTTCTTTGTTTCTTTTGGCCTTCCTAATTGAATTTTTTGCTTTATTCCGAGCTTTCGTGTACTGGAGTCTATCCTGCTCACTACGTGTTCTCATAAACTTGTTCCATGCCGCTCTTTTACTTTTGATATCTTTCCAGGTCTCTGGCGGGACAGGCGGCTTAGATATCCTCTGACCAGTAGATCTGGTTCTACATCTAGGAATATATCTCTCTTGTGCCTTCTGCAGTACTTCCATGAACATAGCCAGGATATCATCAACAGATTTTCCTTCAAGTAGATTTATCAAATCTATTTGCATAGATTTTCTCATCTTCTCCTAGTTCCCTTATTCGTAATTAAATCTTGTTTCAGTTGTGCATTAATCTTCGTGATTACATATTATATCAAAATTGATAACTGCATGATCACTTTTACCAATAGGCGAGTCATAATCTATATCTGTTATGAGGCCATCATCGTTGGTTAATACTAGGTCAAATAGACTTGAAATATTTGATCCTCTCGCTCTAGTTGGTTTGGTGATCTTCTGTAACAGAAAGCTGTCTCTCACGCTCTCCAAGAGAGATTCCCCTTTCACATCACCAGACCATTTTTCTCAGTCTACTTTAGGGTAATTGAAATCTCCAACTATTAAGATATGTGTGTAATTGCCTTTCTCTGTCGCCTGCTGAAGGAGCTTATATAGGTCTTTATCATTTGCCTCATTGCTGTCTGGAGTCCTGTATATTAGCCCTATGAGTAATTTATCTTTATTCTGTACATCTATTCTCGCCCAGCACTGCATTGAATAACTATTTGCAAATGTAGTTTCCACTGACTTTAAATACTCCTTTATATACATAATGATACCCCTGCCGTTCTTTTTCGGGAAGTGTTTTGTTTAATATATAGTGATTACTTTATAGAACATGAACAATAAAATGTTAGATCGCGACGTTTTCATAAAAATCTGCTCATCATTATCACCTGATTGGATAGATTATCAAAAGTTATAAATTGTATTCTATATGCAGGATTAATACACAAGTCATTCCTAAGCAACCGTCAATTCGTAGACTTGCCACTTACACAATAGAGGCATAGAATCAAAATTCTATCAACAATCTAATTATAATATACTATATTATTAAATGCATTAACTGTTTGCTCTTTGTTGATAGCATTACTTCTTTGCTCTTTGTTGATCGTGTTCCCCATAACAACCGCATGACCAAATCCCATCATGAATATCTAAAAATCTAAAAATAAAATAAAATAACATAGGTTAAATACCACAAGACCAAATCCCATCATGAATATCTAAAAATCTAAAAATAAAATAAAATAACATAGGTTAAATATACATTTATACAGTCACATCAACACTGACACACTAGTCATCACGGTTAAGTATCTAGACCATAAGATATCTTGCCATGACTGTGGTGTAGGCAAAACAAAAGACCCATCAGTTGAAAATCAGGAGTGTGACTACTTTCTATGTAATACCTGTAATAATGTACGTAGGGCAAAAAAAGGAGATTGCAAACAACACGCTACAGGAAGGGGCCACCGCCATGTTACCTTCAGTTCATGTAGCAGACACACAGACCACTGCGCATAAGCCATTTAAATCACCACCAATCCCAATAATGATCCTGTCATCTACTATTAATTCTAACACAAACAGCAATCTTACCTTACCATATACTAACTCTTAAACAATTTTTGATTCTGCTTCTACCTGTACTGACCCTGTAATATGTACTACATCAGATCTTCCAATCTGCACAACAACAGATTCTGTTACAGCTACCCAGCCAAATACTGGCCAATCAAACGGCACAACAAATAAACATAATGGCTGTCTATGTGGGGATCCTAGCAATCAATATATGATCAAGTGCGATGAATGCAAAGTTTGGATGCACTACGCATGTTCAGGGCTGCCCCCGTATATTTTGTCAATTTTAACATCATCCAAACGGAAATACACGTGTTTTGAATGTTCACGTATTACTAACCACGTTAAAGAGTTTTTAGTTTGGTATGCTTGGTATGTCGCAGAACATAGACGCACATATTGCCATGATCTAGCACAGCACTACATGGCATCATCTGGAAATAATATCCCTCCAGATGCTGACAACTCTATAAGTATCGTGCATCATGACACCCATAAGGATTCTCTGAATGTATCATCTGCATCCAATGTCTCACTGATTGATGATGTGATCCCGGAATCACATGTTTTAGCTCCTAAATTACAGGATATTGGTGTAGCCACATGCACTAAGAAAAACAATCAACATTTAATAATGTTGAAATACTAAATGAAATTTTGGATGAAATACAACAAATAAAAAAGAATCAGTCATCCCTCCTAGCTATAGCTGACAAAACCAGGTATCAAGGTGTGCCCATAGGTCATGACCTGCTTGTGCCTGCATCTAACATGCCCAACCATGTGCCTGTACCTACTAAGATTAGGGAATCTAATACACCCACACCTATTATAAAGCCTGGAATCTGGTCCTACAGAGAAGTTCTCTCAAACCAAACTTGTTCTGATAGGCCTAACTCTGGGGATACATATAGGCCTAATAGACAGACAACCCAACAGGAACAAACAACTACAAAAAATATCCTTGTAATTGGAAATTCGACACTGAGGAAACTCAGTGGAAAATACATATCAAATGACTGTATCAACACAACAGCTCGATCTTACAGTGGAGCATGTATAGATGACATTACAAACCGAGTAACTGACTTCTTTAGTCCAAATCACTTTGATGCTGTAGTCATACACGTCGGTAGTAATGATATACGTAGGCAATCCATCACTGATATGATATATGATTATGATGGTGTAATCGACCACATCATGGAACTAGCACTTGGCATTACCATTAGCCTATCAGCTCTCTTGCCACGACCCACCAGCATATATGCCAATAGGAAAATTATGCAGTTCAATCACACATTGCACTCCCTTGCCACATGGAGTTCTGTAAATTTCATAGATCATAATAATCTCGTCTGCCATCCAGATGGAAGCATTATGCAAGAGCTTTTCCATGACCACATACACCCAAACTACGATGGTATGAGGTTATTGTCAAATAACATTATGAGTTGCGTAGAAAGCATATTTAATTCAACCGTAGCTCAAAGCAAACCGTCACAACCTAAAAACTTGTTATCCACAGCCCCCAGGACAAGTGTGTTTGTTCAACCATACTAAACATTAATCCCATAAACGCAACACAAACCAACACAACAGAGTGCATGTATTTTAAACAATCTAAAACAAAAACAAACAATAATGAATGTCAAAAGAACCAATTAAAATTGTCCAATCATTTTAAGATCATTCCAGGTTTATGCAACACTACAAATCCAGCCACTGATATGGATGCTGATGGAAATTGTAATGACAAACATAAAAACACAACAAATCAATCAAGATCAATAGCCAACAAAACAAAAACAAACAAAAGTAACAAATCACTAAATAAGCACCGTCGCAAACTGTATATTAGTATTTCCTTTCAAACTTTATGTTTAATTTGTAAATTCTTGTCTTGGTTGGAGCGCATTTTGTGTCTCCATTTTCTAAAGGCATTCCTCTTAGCTGGCGGTTTCAGCAATTTGATAGGGCTCCTCTTACTGTGGTCAATGCAATACTTTTCTCCCCGCGCCAGTATGCTATTTCTATAGTTCATTGGCTAGCGCATTATATTTGGCAAGATCGCTTGAGTGAGTGGATTTAATTCCTTTGTCATTTGTAAGCGCAAGCCTAGTACTTTGACTATATAAATCTGTATTGTCAGTTGGCTGTCCCTGGTCAACTCGAACAGACTAACAAATGTATGTCTGTAATATGTTAGTATGTATT
>JAVVLW010003622.1:0-10211 GCA_034401795.1 Chaetoderma sp. LZ-2023a
TCCCTACCAGATCTCAATCAGCTTGAACATTCATCTGATATTCCTTTTTCTCAGTGAACATATCGGATGTCGATAGTCTACCTCAAACAAAATACTTGTCTAGAGTCATATCCACCAACAACTTTCTCACTCTAATACTGCTATGTTATTGTTGAGCACCCCCTCCCCCTCCTCCCATCCCCTCCCCAGTCCTCGATGGAAGACAATTACAAAATATTATGAAGATCGTTTATATGTAGAACACTCTAGGACAAAATGGTACAAATATATATGTTGTTCCGTCCTGTGCCTACGCCTATACAGGCGTTGTTATTATTATATTACAGATGTTTATATCAGCTGTCACCTTATATATTGTAATGTCTTGTTTTATGTGTAGGCGGGTCCATCGATTAATAGGCTCTGCCTTTGATGGACTGCCCAAATGTGATGTATATATCCTATATATTAAGCATGAAATAAATAATTTGGAATCTTTGAAAAAATAGTCTTCTCTGTGTCTGCAAATGACATTTCTCAAGACGACGGCTTGAGTATTAGAGGGGTAACTAAGATTACAAACAAGGCAAAAAGGTGATCCCATCTTCTAGTGTTCAGAATAATCTTCCTGTTTGATAATCTATAACATTGACCTAAATCACATGACAGCGTATCTATGCTTAATACTTCCTGGTTCAGGCACATCATGTACATAACATTAGATCTGAAATAAGCGCATGTTATAGGACAGTCACACAGGCGTAATCATCTAATGGAATAGTTAAGATTTAACCCTTTAATGAGCACACCACCCAAAATCGGCCTCTGTAAGGGTCTTGAGGAAAGTCCATTTGCAGGCTAAGAGGAAACGATAACCGAGCCAGTCATTCCTGTGGTAAATTAAAAAAAATAGTCCTCTCTTTGCACGCAAATAGACATTAAAATAGGAAATGTTTTAATAATCTGACCATTAAAGGGTTAAAATGAATGTCCATTTGCAGGCCTATTATTGAAAATTTACCTCTGGAATGACTGGCTTGTTTATCAAGTAAGTCATTCCATTTGCAAAATTTCAAAAACATTACACTCTTGCCAGGTGTAAATGGCCGGTTTCTGAAGACTTGATTATGAAACAGTTAAACTTTCACCCATGAATTGCACATACCTCATTTTCAAGGCAATCACACACGAAAACTGTTAAATATATTCACCATATGAAGTTAAATTCAAGTAGGGTGAACTAATCCTGGGATATAAGACAATATGTTGAGCTAAAACAAAAGTTGACTGAAAAGAATAGAACTTAATATTAAGGCCACAGTTAACTTGACCTTTGACCGCAACAAGATTGTGATGCATCTGGTTGATATATGTAACCATGTGTCCAATTTAGTCACAATAAGCTTAAACAATCCTTAGATATAAACCAAACCATGTTGAACAAAACTAAAAACTTAAATGGAAACAATAGTGCTATACTGATGGCCTTGACCTGGCCTTGATCTCAATATCATTGTGTTCGATCTGGTTGATATAGGTAATCATGTGTCCAAGTTTCATTCCAATAGGCTGAAGCCATGGTGTTGAGTTCAATGTAAAATGTAACCATAAAAAATTGCCTTTTATCCTGAGTCCACAGTGACCTTGAACTATGACCTCAATATCATTATGCTCCATCCCCTTGATATAAGGAAGCATGTGTCCAAGTTTAGTCCCAATAAGGTAAATGTCCGCCGAGATATAAGAGGATATATGGAGCTAAACACAAAACTGAACCGTAAAAAATAGTTTTACACCAAGGGCAGTGACCTTGAACTTTTAGCTCATGACCAGGATATCATTGTGCTCCATCCACTATATATAAGGAAGCAGGTGTCCAAGTTTAATCCCAATATGGTGAAGCCATGCCGAGATATAAGAGGACATCTTGAGCTAAACGCAAAACTTGACTGTAAATAGTAGTATTTCATACAAACTTCACAGTGACCTTGAACATTGAACTTTGACCTCATTACCTCAATATCATTGTTCTCCATCCACTTGATATAAGGAAGAATGTGTCCAAGTTTAGTCCCAATAGGATGAAACCCTGCCAAGATATAAAGGTAACTGTCATTAAATGCCGACAAACAAATGGACAGAGAGACGGACAAATGGAAACCATCGATATATGGGTGAAAATTCATATTAACAATTGAGTTAAAATAAACTAGTGGTTGCACAGAGCGAGAATGAAGCACTAGCGATAAGGACTTAGCTAGTGCAGACCGAAATGATGTCACATGTTCTGTTGATTAATATTTTTTTAAATCTACATCAACATGAACATGCGAGTTACAAGTAACATATATGCAGGTCCAATGCACTATGCAACCACATGTAATGTCAGTAACATTACAAATGTAGATTGGTTTTTTTAAGGTATGTAATGTTCCTAAATTACATCTACCAACTTTCATCTGCCAATCTTAGACACATTATCAGAATCATGACCCTTCGGGATCGCTGTTGTAGCACCTATAAGTCTAAAAGAATTAGCAAAGAAAACCCAGATCATCGAGACCCGCTAATTTAATGGCTTGTTCTATGATTCTGACAATACACGATGACGTAATAGCTTTGATTGGTGCACGCAACGTTAGAAACATAGGCATGATAGGGGGATCGCTGTTGTAGCACCTATAAGTCTAAAAGAATTAGCAAAGAAAACCCAGATCATCGAGACCTGCTAATTTAATGGCTTGTTCTATGATTCTGACAATACACGATGACGTAATAGCTTTGATTGGTGCACGCAACGTTAGAAACATAGGCATGATAGGGGAATCCACACCAAGTCGTAAATGCTTAGTTTCCTTCAATATATGTGACTAGTATTTTGACATAGTTAATAATATCCTCTGTACTAGGCTTGCACAATTTTTGCTTTGAAACATCGAGATCGATTTTGTAAAATAAATTGTGATTTTCAATCAAATCGTAGGTCCAAATTCCCAAAAGTATAGACCATCGTATTGTGACAAGTCACGAAAACTTGCACCTGGAATTTCAAGAAAAAGTTGAAATGATAAAAAATATAGCACGAAAATAGAACGCAATTTCACGCAAAAAGTATCCATCATCGCGGGAGTGAAATTATTAAATGGGACTGCCTAAATATTGCGCATAGTTTAGTAAACATCTATTTCATCAAGATTTACAGTCGTCGAGAAAACTTATAAATCATGTGATGTATCAGCTTCCGCTAATATCCTCCCTTTGTGGGACGAGCTAAACGAAATCATGGATTTCTTTTTTCACGAGAGTTGATACTTACCTCCCTAACACTGCTTGATATTTCCAAATATCGACTATCACTCAATAAAAACTCAGATTAAAAAAGTAAGGTGCCCCTACTGGGCAGGGAGTCAGTTGACAGTCCGGCAGATGCCAGCCCCAACCTCGCACATATGCAGACTGACACTTCCTCTTTTCCAATTTATTGGCAAGAGAGACACATGCACTAAAGTTTTTCTCAAAGTTTTCTGCATTTGTCTTCACTCTATATTGAATTCTAAACCTTCTTGATCATGTCTGACCATGTGGAAAACCCCGAGACCACGCCAGGAACAAGTCATCAGGTGAATTCAATTACATTTCTGTCTAACTCGTGCCATGATTCGCTTTGTTATATGTTTCCAAGATTCGTGATTGGACGTGATAGGCGCCATTAAAACTGGTCAAATCATATTTGGTGCTATGATATACTAAACTGTCTGTGTCCACAGGTACATGTCATTGATTGTTGGTCACTAAAGAAAGAAGAGAGATGGTCTTCTCTCCACCATTGCTCCCTTTTCCCATGTTAGGAAAAAGGTCTATGCCCAGAGTGAGTTGGAGCTCTCAGAAGAAGAGCTTCTCACTTTGCCCTTTTGATCCCTCGCCCACACACCCACCCCCCTATGGTGGAGAATTGGTCATAGATGGTGGACTTTTCAAGAGCACAGGATCGGGTAGTATGTCTATGCTAAAGATGCAGGTATTCTAGTGTTATGATAATTCAGCACTCTAAACTATTTGAAATATTTAAAGATTTCTTCTGCCAATTTTCTCACTGTTTATCTAATGGTTTGCATATGGCTTATCCAATCCATTCTTTATGCTCTTGAATTTAGAATACAATTCGTCCTGACAACTGGATGTTGTTTTCTTGTCGGATTGTCTTCTTATTTTTGAAGATATGATGTCATAATCAGCCTTGCACTTGTTATTAACAACATGGTTTTGTCCATGCCGATTTATCATTAGTTTGCAGTGGTCTTATGGACCACCAGTCGGCTCCCCACAGGGAGATGGTCTATCCCCCTGTGCTCTTCACCTGTTACCTGGCTGCTGCATTGAAATCCGTGTGGGAAAACTCCACAAGACCAAACCCCCCCCCCCCCCCCCCCCGGTGTTAATACTGGGCATGCCGCTAGAGATGGAATATGCCGACGATGTGGACTTTATAGATGAGGAAAAGAAGCCCCTTGATGAACTTCTCCCAATAGCTGCAAGCAAACTAAAAATTGAGAATCTCTTTATGAATGAATCCAAAACAGAGTTCACCCACATATACCTATCCACAAAGCATGAAACTAAAGAAAATGACGATCCACTCCGTGGCGACGAACCATGGAGGAAGAGTAAAATCCTGGGCTCACTGCTTTGCAGTACTGTTGACATTGCTGCATCATGGGGAACATCGCTTTCCAGTCCTTCTGGAAGCTATGGATTCGTAGATCAAAGATGCCTTTGGTAAAAAGACTACGTTTATACAATGCAACCTGCGTATCCTTGATGTATAACTGTAACAGCTGGGCAGCTCCAAAGGCAGCTGTAGACAAACTTGACGCCTGCCACCGCAAACACCTACGCACCATCACTGGACACCGATGGCCAGAGAGCATAATTTCCACCGATGCACTATACAAGATGTGTAATACACTGCCGCTGTCTGTAAAAGTCACCCAGCAAAGATGGTCCATGTTTGGCCATGTACTAAGGATGCCAGAAGACACGCCATCACATAGAGCCTTGGAATTCGCCCTACTCTGAGCCAACAAATACAGAGCCAGGAGAGGACGTCATTGCATAAATCTCAAGAAAGCAGGACTCGGTACACTCAAGTCAAGAATGGCCCTGAGGAAGCTAAGGATTTTGGCTGAGGACAAGACACAGTGGGCAAAAGTGAAGAAGGACTGCTTGCAGCTGTAGGATGTTTCTACTACTACAGCCGCAGAATACAGTAATCATACATATGGACCAGTAGTCATCACTTCTTTTTTATTTTGGTTTTGAGTTTACTAACTTATTAACTAAAATATCCATTGTCTTTGTCTTGTGGCCGTTCAGAAATCTGGTTGTGCGTCCTGTGGACATTTCCTAAAGCCTCGCTTTGCGCCCCATTTATGCTTCAAATGTAGCACTTGTGGTCTGCTGATAAATGGCAATGTTTGTAAACAGTGTGTGTGTGGGGGGGGGGGGGGGGTGCACAAGCTAATGTCTGAGTTTCTTCATGTTACAGGCCAAGGATAAGGCAAATGAGGAGGAGAAGTGGTCCAAGAAGGACCGGGAGAGTGTGAGTTCTAAGGGTTAGAGGAACGCCATGGATATGGAGGCCTTCCGAGACAAAGACAATAAAAGATCTGGTACCAGAGTTGCTTCGCAGCATGCTTCCCGGGCCAGATTCTTTATTGCCTTCTTCATCTTCTCCCGAGTAGAAAATCCCCACCTCTGAATCTGGTTTCCTTAGGGGTTTGTCAGTTGTCATTCAAGATTCAGAGGTGGGCCCCATTGATCCCGGCTTGAGGCTTGCCTCGCCGGTAGATTCAGGGGCAGCTTTTAATGATCCTGACTGGAGGCTTGCCTCGCCGGTAGATCTTTGGCCAGGGCCGCTTCTTGGGTTCCCTGCAGCATCCACGGCCCATGGGTACCATATCCTCTTACGGTACCTTCCCTAGCCAGTCTGGGTTAGCATTGTTTGCTAACCCAGAGACTAATCTTTCTAGACAGGAAGATGAGGATTTTCTGCTGGGTTCACCTGATAACGCTGTGTCCATGGACATTGACTAATGTACACCCCTCGCAGGGAGCACGGGTGACATTTTCTATGGGTCTACTTCCGCAGTAGCGTTCACGGCGCACAAAGTGGCCGGGTTGGAGCCGATGGCATGGTGAATTATACCCCACACGATGCCACAGCTCCGGCTTCTGGTCTAGGCACGGCGATAAACATGCCTGCTCTATCGGGCCCATATGCTTTCGCTGGCTTACCAGGGGTATCGGTACCTCCAGCCATGTTCACACCTGCGAAAGTTATTGAGGACGATGAAGGCCCGCGTCTAGTCGAACATTCGCAGGTAGCCGCAGAGGAGGACTGGTCTGATGCGTGCCAATGGCTGGTACACATCAGACCAGCTAAGGCTAATGGATGTCTTGCGAAGGCCCCTCGCGAGGTGGCAAAGTGATGCTGCATCGTACCTGGCGATGGTTTCCCTGAGGCCAGTTTCAACAGAGGTAGCTGCATAGCTCATCGTCTGTTGTCCCACTGGTTGACGGGATACTTCCTTCTGGCATATATGTATCATGACTCGAGTTTGGCGGTTGTCCGCCTCTTCTGCAGATATTTGTGGAGAGGCCCACTTTCTGCCAGATGTGGTGGCTCATGGGTATGTTCAGCCGTTGGTGAGGGTGGCTCGCGGGTCTGGTCAGCTGTTGGATCGGCCCCTCTCCCACCCACCCGTTTTCAATCAGTGGCTCTGGTGCTATGGTGTCTTCTATCGCTTCCTGGTTCTGTGTTCCAGGTGGTTCGATGACAGATCTATGGTTTCTGTCACAGGTGACTGTCTTTGTGGTGGGACAGGGATTCTGAAGCTGGAGTAGTCTGGTATGTGGACTACTCTGGCGTCCCTGGCCTGCTGAAGTAGTTGTTAAAATTGCTCAGCTTCATTGAGATGTTGCGTTTTGTAATGGCCCATGGTCTCTTCAAATCGTGTAATGCTGATACTGCAGTAGCTGCAGCTCCAAAATACAGATTGCTCGTGGATGACTCGAACGTGTCTTCATAGCCCAGTGTGTTGGACTCAATGCACCTAAAGTTAATCATACAGGTCAGTCTTATGAGGGTATCGCAATAGCTCGTTTTACTTCGTAAAGTCGAGCTAAATATGATACCTCCAGGACGAGGCTGGTGGGAGCCATTGATTGTCGATTTGTGGCTCCCAGAGAGAGGTGGTATTATTTAAATCCTGCACTTGCTACAGTGCGACTCGCGTGACTGTGTTAGTGTATCTGTGTGACTCACGTGACTGTGTTAGTGTACACAGATGCATGAAAGACACTAACACAGACATGAGTCACACTAACAGACACATGAGTCACACTACCACAGATACACAAGACATCCTAATACAGACACATGAGTCACACTACCACAGATACACGAGAGACACTAACACAAGCACATGAGACACACTAACAGACACATGAGTCACACTAACACAGATACACAAGACATCCTAACACAGAAACTTGAGTCACACTAATACAGATACCTGAGACACGCTAACACAAACACATGAGTCACACTAACACAGATACACGAGAGACACCAACACAGAAACATGAGACACACTAACACAGACACACACAAGAGACACTAACACAAAAACGTGAGTCACACTAACACAGATACACAAGAGACACTAACACAGACACATGGGAGACACTAACACAGACACATGAGAGACACTGACACAGACACATGAGTCACACTAACAGACACATGAGTCAGACTAACACAGATACACAAGACATCCTTACACAGAAACGTGAGTCACACTACCACAGACACATGAGTCACACTAATACAGACACATGAGTCACACTACCACAGATACACAAGACATCCTAACACAGACACATGAGTCACACTACCACAGATACACGAGAGACACTAACACAAGCACATGAGACACACTAACAGACACATGAGTCACACTAACACAGATACACAAGACATCCTAACACAGAAACTTGAGTCACACTAACACAGATACACAAGACATCCTAACACAGAAACTTGAGTCACACTAATACAGATACATGAGACACGCTAACACAAGCACATGAATCATACTAGCAGACACATGAGTCACACTCCCACAGATACACAAGACATCCTAACACAGACACATGAGTCACACTAACACAGATACACGAGAGACACCAACACAGAAACATGAGTCACACTCCCACAGATACACAAGACATCCTAACACAGACACATGAGTCACACTAACACAGATACACGAGAGACACCAACACAGAAACATGAGTCACACTAACACAGACACACAAGAGACACTAACACAAAAACCTGAGTCATGCTAACACAGATGCACAAGAGACACTAACACAGACACATGGGAGACACTAACACAGAAACATGAGACACACTAACACAGACACATGAGTCACACTAACACAGATACACAAGACATCCTAACACAGGCACATGAGTCACACTAACACACATACATGAGAGACACTAACACAAGCACATGAGACACACTAACAGACACATGAGTCACACTAACACAGATACACAAGACATCCTAACACAGAAACTTGAGTCACACTAATACAGATACATGAGACACGCTAACACAGACACATGAGTCACACTAACACAGATACACGAGACACCAACACAGAAACATAAGTCACACTAACACAGACACACATAAGAGACACTAACACAAAAAAGTGAGTCACGCTAACACAGATACACAAGAGACACTAACACAGACACATGGGAGACACTAACACAGACACATGAGAGACACTGACACAGACACATGAGTCACACTAACAGACACATGAGTCAGACTAACACAGATACACAAGACATCCTTACACAGAAACTTGAGTTACACTACCACATGACACATGAGTCACACTAATACAGACACATGAGTCACACTACCACAGATACACAAGCCATCCTAACACAGACACATGTGTCACACTACCACAGATACACGAGAGACACTAACACAAGCACATGACACAACACTAACAGACACATGAGTCACACTAACACAGATACACAAGACATCCTAACACAGAAACTTGAGTCACACTAAATACAGATTCATGAGACACGCTAACACAAGCACATGAGTCATACTAGCAGACACATGAGTCACACTACCACAGATACACAAGACATCCTAATACAGACACATGAGTCACACTAACACACATACAGAGAGACACCAACACAGTAAACATGAGTCACACTCCCACAGATACACAAGACATCCTAACACAGACACATGAGTCACACTAAAACAGATACACGAGAGACATCAACACAGAAACACGAGTCACACTAACACAGACACACAAGAGACACTAACACAAAAACCTGAGTCACGCTAACACAGATGCACAAGAGACACTAACACAGACACATGGGAGACACTAACACAGAAACATGAGACACACTAACACAGACACATGAGTCACACTAACACAGATACACAAGACATCCTAACACAGACACATGAGTCACACTAACACACATACATGAGAGACACTAACACAGAAACGTGCGTCACACTAACACAGATACACGAGAGACACTAACACAGAAATCTGAGTCACAATAACACAGACAAATAGCTGGGTTCAAAGAACTTTCATACCCAGAGACTGAAAAAACTAAAACTGCCAACATTAGCTTAATGAAAGAAGAGGGGGTGATATGACAGAGATGACAAAATCACCAATGGCATGTATGACGAAGAAACTTGCACATCTATTAATAGGGCTGCGTGGGTTGGCTTACAGTCATGTCAGTTTCGATGTGACTTTTCATATCGGGTTTAACCGAATATCAGTTTTATGGACATGAAACAAAAAAATTTAAATGATAAAAAAATAGCACAAAAACAGAAAGTATTTTCATGCCCTGATATTTTTTTATGCTTCAGACGCTGCTATTGGTGCAGAGTTATCCCAAATTCAGATGAGAAAGAGGTGCTTATTGTTTTGCGAGCCGAACGTTGACACCGGACTCAGCGTAAATATTGTGTTACAACGCAGAGTTGCTAGCCGTGGTTAGCATTTACTAGGCAGTACCGTATGTACTTGCTAGGACGGTCATTTATTGTGCGGACTGATAATCACAGTCTCACGTGGCTGCT
>JAVVLW010003623.1:0-148000 GCA_034401795.1 Chaetoderma sp. LZ-2023a
ATCCGATTACCTATTTTGTGTCATAGCTTTTACATTCGCTTTCAGATGCAAAATACATAGGTGCAGAAAGATTTAATATTTCTGTTTGACGTGTCTATGTTGTTAGGCCTGTCAATAATGGCACGTATTTTCTGGGGGAGAAAAATAGCAGTCATTGAAACAGGTGGTATGGCGACCACGTACTTATAGCCCCACCATCAGCACTGGCGCCAGGTGAAATGTTTGCGCCATTGGATTGCGTGGCACCTTGTCACATTCATAGAAGCCATATTATATGATTATTTAATGTAACTGTATCAAGGATGGTGAATCCCTTCCAATAACGTATGTGCCATTTGAGTCATTAAAGAACTGACTAATTAGACGCCGGGACACCTTATTTGTGAACGAGCACTTAGTTAGCACACAGAAGCAACAGCTGCGCCGACACCTATATCTTTACATAGCGATGAACAAAGACGCACATGATTTTACGTATACCACAGAAAACAGTCCCTCGTCAATTTAAAAATATCGCTCAAGAATTAAATTTGTTTCAGTCAACCTGGTAGCCGCTGGAGGCGCAGTTCAATACATGTACGAACATGCATATACAAACGCTTGCCCGTTCGTATATCCACGCCATCAGACAGTACAAGCGCGTGTCAAAGTCAAAGTGTAAGTATAAGACAAAGTATATAACCAATGCGGCTAATCAAACTTCATCCTTCCATCACTTTATGTGCATATATGAAGGCATGAGACTGAGAGCCAATCAACTCTTACTTAATAATCACGTGGTTATTGTTTTCTTTTTAGAAAAACAAGAGACTCCTTTTCTCTAATTTTCGATTAGAGGATTGCCGTGAGGTTCGTTAAAAATTCACAAAAGCCAACCGAGGATGTCCATTTGGCATCATTGTGTATTTGCCATTTGACGAATTTGTGGCCTTACAAGATCGGCCATGTACCATTTGTAAAGCTTAGGTTAAATGTATGACTGTGTCGACAAGTATCTCACTATATGTATAAATATTACTTTGATGTGAAACTAAAGTAATTTTTACGAATCTTGTCACATTACGGAATAATACTTGTAGGAACTCCCCAAGTCTGTTAGAAAGTGTTTGTCATTAAAAATTAATGTATGCACCGTGAGTGCCCTCGAGAGTGCTCGGAATATTTCTAGAACGGTATTGTTTTAATAATACAACGGGATTGGGCACAAGTTCTATCAACTTATCTAGGCCCTCTCCTTAACGACTTCTTCCATATACACATTTTGATATACCATTGGCTAATTTAGATGTAGTTTGCCTATAGCATTTACATAGTTACTGTCGTGTGTAGCTGTTGCGACTTAGAATGGCGCCTCTAGACTCACAGAATGTCTGCGATTACTGAATATTTCACGAACTCCTTGTGTGAGGTGGCTAATAGATTTTCTACTGAATTTATAGCCACCAGCATATTAACTTGTGCTTAAATTAGTTTGCACCTAGTATTCTTTTCGAAAACGATGTTATGGAAGATGTTGCTGTTTATGACTGCAACAGCTTCGACAACATTGTTTTCAGAATCTTCATCTATCCCGAGTGAATTAGGTGCCGGAAATGGGGCGGTGCTGTGCCAATAGCTTACTTGGTTAATTACAGTGTGGACTTGATTCCGTTGTGAGGTGAGTTAATAATTTACACGATCGTTTCTTGAAGCTCACCACTGTGTTGTCTTTAATTCACCATTCTGCCGCGTGTTGCTAGGGGCTGTTATTTCGCCTATGTGCCCGTTCTAGGGCAGTCTGGTTGAAGTAAAGCAAAGAGCCATCTTTACTAGTACTGATTGATAAAGCTAACATTTGCTGAATTTCATCACCAACTTTGTTTGGTGTACAGTGTTATTGTTTCTGTAACCAACACATGGCTAACTTGCTGGCATAAATCAGACGGGGCCAACAATTTCTGACTGAAACCAGTCCTCAGTGCCAAAGATAACTCAAGTTGCTTCCCTTTTATTTAGCTCTTCAGGTTTTGGAGCAAAGTTACGAATTTGCAATATATTTGCATGTCTTTGGTGGATATCCAATTAAAACAGTTTTTTGTTGAATATTTAGAAACTAATTTGACTGAAAGCAGCTGCTTGTCACGTTGTTCCTGCAGCTTTTGCTAATTAGGGCCTAGCTATACTTAGATGTGCATATTAGATATATGTTCGATGCCAGTGCGTTCATCAATGACAGAGTTCATAGCACTAATGCATGATACTATCTAAGCCACCTATTTGCGTCGTTACCTTCCTACCTACTTGCTTACCAGCGTACCTACCACCTACATCTTTGTCAACCTACCCACCTACACATGCCAATCTATGCAGACACATGTCATTTATATGTTAGTACCGTTTACAAGTCATATAAAATGCCAACGCGAGCTCGGTTTTGGCGGAACATGCTGCCGTTTACACAATTTGGTTAACCGGGCGAGGATATTAAGCTATTCCCGAAGGTAACATCCCATAATGCACCTGTGTGAGACACTTAAAGTTGAATACTTGTGTAGAGTAAAGTGGAAAATGGTTCCAATTTTGGAAAAGGTATTGCAGAAAGTGTTCTCAAAATAGACACCCACTAAAGGTTATGGAGGGATTGGCATATGGTAATTCGATAAGTAATCTACTTTGATAACTTAGCTTCAAAATGGCAAACCAGCTGCATTCCTAAATACTAGTCTGTTTATGCCACGTGAAGATATAATTGTACATGATGCTGTTAGAGCTAATATACATGCTCTGGCAATTTTTACGGCTTAATCTGACATTATCGGAGAATTGGTAACATGTGCACATGAAGCGAAATATGCAATAAAATATGTGTAAACCAAAAACGAATGGTATTAACCCTTTCACTTACAGGGTACTTCAGCCGGTATTGTGTAGAGACTTTATACGCGCATGGTTGACCAGTAAGTGGCATACAGCTAATATAATTCAATCTCTCGGTCAGTGTTTGCAATTTTTTGACGTACACGAAATCTGCTCAGTATTTCAGAAGTAACGTCACTCACTCAGATATGTTCAAAATGTTGCGCAAAGTTTCGACAACGCAAACCAAGCTTCAATATCGAAGGAGTTCTAACAGCGAATTTTCAGCAACTAATACCAATTGAGGCACTGACCCTCCCTCTACCACCGTCCCATCTATGTGGATGTCTTGGTGACGATAACCAATCAGCGTCTATCACGATGACACGCGGTATCTAAGACATACGATGGCTGTCCTTGATTGACTACGTTTGGTGGACAGATATCAAGGTGAGTAGATTTGAAACGTGTCGCTCCACGTTGACAGTTGATCGTTATTGCTCTGAATAATTTAGAGAATCTAGTATCGTATGGTCATCCTGGCTGATGTTCATTTTGCGAATTGCGTTTCTGGAGTCATCTAGCAGTTGTTATAGAATCAGCATTTTCGAGTCTCGTAGTAGGATTATGGGTTTTATTATTATACCTTGCTTCAACACGGTCTTATAATCGATAAGGAGACGCGCCCAGATGTAATCAAATGAACCAAGTTTCCAACGATTTGACCTCGAACACTACAGCTATGTGAAGTGGGTTGGTGTGCATCTGGGTAGGGATGTATGTGTTGTTAGAGTTGTGTTAAACTTGTTTAGAACGAGAGTGTCCTTGGTGACTAGGTATGCGAGATCTGCATAACAGCCCGAACATAAACATGCAGAGAGATAGTTTCTCTCGACCGCAACTTAACATACGAATTTACGCATGCCTTGTTTTCATATCTACTAGTATTATGTATGATAGCATTTCAACAGAAATCGATAAAATATGGCATCTAAATCGTGTAATTATCCAATCACAAAGATAGAACCGCGTATTGGTCAATGGCGTAGCAGTTTAATGAAACATCTTAGTCAAATTGTCGCATATTCATAATATTCAACGGCTGTCTTCAGTATCCTGTACTTTTGCAGTAGGCTATAATTGTGTTATATGAGTTGCGTTTTCGTAATTTGGATTACGCAATCAAGGTACAAGATGAATCGCAATCAATGATGGATTCCAGTTTTAGCTTTGCCCTGCCCATCTTTAGCAAAGCTCTACCCATGCTTCGCCCGTGTTGGGATCGAGCGATCCCTGTACTCTCTGACTATCAATTCCAAAAGACTATACAGGTAAGCTGTTCAATATTTTGAAACTAATTTGACTTGACGCTATTGCTGCCTATGGTAGCAACAGCGCCCTGTCAAATTAGTTTCAAAATATTCAACATGTTTATTAAATAGTAAAGACAACAACGCATAGTTCGTCATCAATTAATCGTTCGTGACGAACCTAGCTACATCATTCACAACGTATTTGATTATGACGTCATCCTACACGTCACGTGCTTGGTTACGATGGCATATGATTGAGGGATAAACTGGAATCCTCCATTAGTCTGGGAAATACCTGAGTGTTTGGTCGTTGATAACATTCTATTTATAATTTGAATTCAATGTTCATCTGGGGAAAGATGACCGTTGTCTATTAATGTCTCTATATTTCCGGGGAGGAAATAACAATAACTATCGCACGAACAAGGATAAATATTTAGTTATTTAAACCCCGACACCTGCATCTGCTTAATGGTATCATCGATCATGCAAATGTTGAAAGCTTTGATTGTACATTTGTTTACCCACCCCCTTCCCCAGTCCCTACAACCCACCCCTCCCCCACCATTATTGACCACAATGAATATTGATGTGTAATGATATTAGCACAAGATCAAAGGAATATTATCTGGAAGATCTTCGAAACAATTTGACTAAACGTGGTTACGACAAACTTCAGTCAGCATGTTTTCAAATCATTGATCATTGACAATGTTTTGCGAAATAAGTGCAATCCACTTAAATGCCTCAACTATGAGGTCATGTCAATGTTAAGCAGGAATCATTGTCTTTGAAAACAATTGTCCGCAATTTCTTAGATGCAGAATAGAACAGGGAATATTCATCTTCAATAATCTGGAAATGAATTGGATCTTGGTGTAAGACACATCTTTCAATGTCTTTAGCAAGACAGTGGAGATCATTTGATTTGTTTGTCTCGGTCCCGAAGTCATCTGTCATTGCGAAACTAGTGTGAGAGGTCATGTCATCTGTTTTCATGAAGGTAAATTTTTGCTGATATATTTACGCCGGAAATAAGAGTTGAAACGGCTTCTCGCCCACCCACCCACCCACGAATCAAACAATCCACCGCCTACCCACCTACTCGCCTACCTACTCACCCATCCAGCAACCCGTTCACTCACTCATTCGCTTAGCTGCCTGCCCATAGTCCAACTGTCCGCTCGTTCGTCCGCCACCCCGTCAGCTCATCCGTCCCTTCAGCTCACCACCTGCACGCCCGCCTGCCCGCTCACTATCCCACCAGCGTCCACCTGCCCGAGCCCGCCTGGCCGGACACGCGCAGACAGGCAGGCATGCACGGACGCATACGCACCCACGCATTCTCACGCGCATGCACGTACGTCCACCAACCCACGTGGACTCGGTTACTCACTCACATGCGAACGAACGCTAGCACTTACGCTTGCGCGCTCGCTCCCTATCTCCCTTCCGCGTGATGTGTGATGTGTTTATATCGATGCTCTAATATTAGGCAGACACATATGCTTGTAAAAGCATTTCTCGTTAACCACTTAAATTGGTATCCTGTCTGTTGCTTACATAATTGCATATAGTGCTTCAAACATTAACAAACGAAAATATGCACATCACCATCAGGTTTGGTACGGGGCAGCTCATAAATAACCTACAATATTTCCAAAACAGCATAACAAGTACTGTTAAAGATTTTTTAAAATAATTGTATTGGAAGACATTTCTGCCTAAATCATCAATGTATTTCAGCCCAATTATGTTCAAAATATCCAACAGTACATTTCTTACTAACAGGCATGTTTGTGTTTTTGTTTTGGCAACATGTTAACTTACTTATGAGCTGTCCTGTACAGCTACAGCCGGTTGAAATTCTTTCAATTATATCCATCTGGTTCTTCTTAAAGAACAGGTTCACGTGCTTGTGGACTGAATGATGTTACCGAGCGTTTTTTTATTATTTCACAACTGTATAATTACGTCAAGATGGTCGAAGCGCTTGCGTGAGGAGAATATTATTGTTATTCATTTTGTAAAAATGTTACAACGATGTAACTCGGCATAATGGTTAAATAACTCTTTCATCTGGAGAATTTGGCAAAGAGAGGGTTAAGTTAGAGTAATTTGATTTAAAGAGTAGTTGGTGTTGTCAAATGTGCTCAAAGCGGACACTGATGTAAAGTATGCTCAGCATTTACAGGGCACTGGGGGCACTCCGAGTCTCGTATTTTCGGAATTGATGGAATCTTTGTAACACGCCAATATTGAATGTGCGCCGTTAGGACCAATATGGGATTCGATATCTGTGCTCTTGTTGGTCAGCGGCTCAGGTTCCATATCGAATTCGATATGTTCCCCCGCGACATGGTCAAGGACGCAAATAAGATATTGGTGAGTTACACATTAATCTATTATAGCCATTTCACAGTCTGAGGATGATTATCTGAAACTTGCCATTTTTGTTGATTAAAGATGCGTTTTCTTGCCTCTTCATAGAACAAACCAGCCACCTTTTGTTCACCGTTTCCACCATTCATGGCCAGATCATGTCTCTGAATGATGCCAATGCCTGGTATTCAATTGGAGAACAAAGCATCCAATTTTGCCATTGCCACGCCGATTTCTAGTTAAGCCCCGACCACTCTAGTTTGCGTATTTGCATCGATTTATATACGCTAAGCCACAGACTCTAAAAGTCAAGGTAACGAGAGAAGTTTCCTGTCAAATTAACTCCTTAACACTCCTCGCTTTCGAAATAGCGGGTCATAGACAGGACATAAAATTAAAAAGTTATGTTCATCCTCCGCATCATCACAATAAGAGCATGTTCGGCCAGCGCGTGGTATTGGTATTGGTCTGTGCCATCTGCCTAATTCAATATTTAGTCTGTGAGACCCAGTTCTTAGTCTGCATAATGAATCACGAAGTTTCTTCGTTTTTACTTTATTTAAATAGCATTTATATGTTAGATCAGTTGAAATGTTTTTGTATAGCCATGTTTTATTGCTGGCTTCCAATTACCCCCTCCACTCCTGATAAAAATTGTCACTTATTCTCTGCTTGTATTCGGGGATAAACTGATCTTTACTTACTATTGTTCCCTGTGACTCCCATACATTCCCAAACCCATTGGTACAGAGCTTATCTCTTAACGATTTGACCCAATTCTTACAATTTTTATCCCTATGCCAGTCTTGATATAAAGTATTATATACATGTTTAGCAATTCTATTTGGTTTCATATCTAATATTTTGAACCAATATTTTATCAACTTGATTTCTCTCCCTAATCGCAGAGGCATTCTCCCTAACTCTCCATAAACAACAGAATTTGACGTAATTTGTTTTACATTAAGCAGATGCTTACAGAAGCGAAGGTGGCATTTTTCAACATCATACGCTGAGTAAAAACCCCAGACTTCGCTCCCGTAGCAAAGGATAGGTAGAACTAGCTTGTCAAATAGTTTGCAATAGTGGTCTATTGATAGGTCTATAAATTTATTACAATATTTTTGTAAAGCGAATACGGCTTTCTGCGCTTGACCCGCTAAACATTTGTGTGCTTCGGTGAACGACCCTGAAGTTGTAAAAACGATGCCCAAATACTTAAAGTTATTTACAATTTCTACTTCAGTATTACCATACCACCATTTGTCATTTACCCTTAAGCGCCCACCCCGTCTGAAAACCGTTGCTTTAGTTTTATCAATATTAACTGTCAATCGCCACCTGTTGCAATACTCGTGTAAAATAGTTAACCCTGTTTGTAGTCCAGTTCTACTTTCGGCTAATATAATTATGTCATCAGCATATAAAGTTAATAATAATTTAAGAAATTCTAAGCCCACACCCTCCCCACCCTTTCTAAAAAAATTCGTCTTCAAAGTCAATTAGATACATGGCGAAGAGAAAAGTCGATAAGCTTTCCCCTTGACGTACACCAGTAGTACATTCGAAACAGTCTGACACGTTAGAGTTTAATCTAACTCTAGTTTTTACCTATTTGTACATTGACATAATATTAATATTATCTCCTTTAACACCCACTTTTAAAAGTTTGTGCCATAAACAATCATGTACTACATAGTCGAAAGCTTTAGTAAAATCTATAAAAGCACAGAACAACCTCCCTCCTTTATTCAGTACATGTGATATTAGCCCGTTCATAACAAATCTATTATCCACAGTACTTAGACCGGCCCTAAAACCAGCTTGAGCTTCTATATAAACAGCATTGGATTCTGCCCAATCATTTAATCTATTATTAAGAACTTTAGTAAAAAATGTACCCAATGTACTAAGAAGTGTAATGCCCCTGTAATTATGCACGTCGTTAACGCTGCCCTTCTTGCGTAGAGGTACGATGATTCCTTCTGACCAAATTCGCGGGAAAATACCACTTTTAAAGACACAGTTGAAAAGCCCTGTAGGGTGCGGGAGTAATATATCACTCGCTTTTAAATAAAACTCATTTATTAATAAATCTGGGCCAGCGCTTTTACCATTGTTTAGTTGTTTTGTTGCTTTCATTACTTCCGTTTCAGATATTTCTTTGTTTAAGACAATAAAAATTATTTGCAAGTCGTCCTTTAGGTAATCATCTACGTAATCCTTTATGTCATTATCTGCCTGGTAAAAATCGGTATCAGGGTTGCTAACGGACTTTAAAAACTCTTTGAATTCGCTGAGATCAATATTTATATTTTGCTTTGTGTCGACTTTTTTTAACATTTTCCAATACAACTTTGTGTTCGTATATTGAGCTTCTAATAGTGATTTTGTCATTGCGACGCATTGCTCTCTACGGTGCAGCCGCGCTGACTTTTTGAAATCGGCCCGTGCAGCGACCATGTTAATCCTAGATATATCCGATCTCTCTCTTCTATACCAATTAAGAGATTTGAAAAACTGTTTTCGTTTAATTTCACAATGATTTGAATGGTGAGGGATGCTATGTCTTTTACGTTTGTGGTCGCTGTTAGGTGTAATAGTTTTCAAAAATAAATTATCTGCAGCTTTCTTTATAGCTATAGTAAACAATTCGACCACTTCATTTACACTCGCTTCATCCATCAGATTCTCCTCATTTATAACGTCATTCATACCATTTAAAACACATTGCACTTCGTCACACGTTAAATTCTCTCTGTATTCATTCATAAGTTCCGAATTCCAATTATATTTGTAAACCATTGCTTGCCCAGGATTATCAGGCATTGTATTTTCTGGCTTAGTATTGACTAATAGATCACACTGTATGACCTTGTGATCAAAGAGTTCGTTTGCTTCCCCAATTTCAAAATGTGTTATTAAATTAACTTTGTCCCTGGAACACAAAATGTAATCGACTAGACTGGGACCATTAGCTGTTATGCAGGCAAATTCTCTCACCCCACGGTCGCTGCCAAATCTACTGTTCAGAATCATGATCCCGGTACTTTTTAAAGATTTAGTAGTTTGTGATCATTTTCATTAACCTTTCCGGAATCTTGTGAGAATCTGGGTGTACTAACATCTTCTACATAGCCTTCGTAAGCTGGTATATATCTTATATTATCATCTTCAACATAGTCTGGCACGGTTTTGGTTCTGGCATTAAGATCACCACAAATTATAAAAGTAGGGTTAACATCATCATTCGATTTGTTCGTTACAAAGGTATTTAGTCGGTCAAAGACATCTACTTCCACTTGACCGACTCTGGGTGAACCGGACGGTAAGGCGAATTGAGCATTTTCTCCAGTTAATTGTGAGAGGGGACAAGGGGCATTGTCGCATTTATTTATCTTGTGATGGATTGCTAAAGCATAAATTATCATTGTCTTCTGGCGTCATATTCGATTACATCTCTAGTGAGCTGGCGTCACAATCATTATGATGTATAACTCCGTCATGAAAATCTGAATGTCCGTCATGAAGTGTACGAATCGTATGTCTTTGATGAACGTATAATTTAATAAACATTATGTTGAATATTTTGAAACTAATTTAACTGGGAACTGTTGCTGCCATCAGCAGCAACAGCCCCCAGTCAAATTAATTTCAAAATATTTAACAGGTTACTTGTAAAATTACCTCGAAAGTACCAAGTCTGGGAATTCAGGATTCAAAGTATATAATTCAATTCCAACATGTGGGCGGAAGTGGGCGGAGCTTAGCTAGAAATGGACATACACGTAGCTAGAAATGCATCCGTCATAAGAAATATTTTGCTGAATTTACCAATTCCAATTCTGTTAATTCAATTAGTAAAGACGTGGAATTTTTTATTATTTTACCTAAAGATATTTTATTTCATATAAGTACGCACATGGGGCTCGTTTCTGCCTCCGGGTTTCCAGCAATAATGGCCTATAAGCTAACTTATTCCATCCTTAACCGTTTTAGCTTAGAATCTAGTGATGCCCATTTTTCCTCTTATTAAGGCCCTAAACGATCAGATCTGCTGCTTATATTTAAACAGTATGACTGAAAGCTATTAGTGCCATAGTCAGCGACAACCACCAGCCAAATTGTTTTCAAAATAATCATTACGGTTTTGTATATCATGATGCAGTGGTGTCTGTACATAGCGTATAGAAGGGCGTCGTTCCGAATGTAATGCGTATATTTGTCCATTTGTTTTATTGCTTGCGCAATTTAGAGGTGCGAAGACCCGTTCAGTATTCTGCCAACTTCGGGTTGTTAACACCAAGAACTTGAACTAAAGGCTCTAGGGAGGGCTTGCTGCTTTCTGTCGATTTCTACGATCGTTATCGCTGATGTCGTCTGCGTCTATACCGGCTGTGGTGTCGCTTGGCGGCGGCGGCGGCGGTGGCGGCGACACTGATTATTGGGCATCCTAGTCAACTTCATCGTCTTTATCACCATACTCTTCATCATCAGATCCTACTCCTCATTGCTTCCGTCAACATAATTTTTGTCATTGTCGTCGCTGGTGATCAGCTTTGGGTCCAAGTATATAGGCGCATTTTTTCACTATCTTATTCAAATCCATTCACTTCGTTTTTAGATGAGCTATTTATATTGTACCCTTAATTATCAAATTACTCCTTCCGGCTCAGCGACCAGAGATGACAAGTTCTTTATGATTGAAGCCGCATCACTGATGTCAGACTGGCAAGTGAGGTAGTCAGTAGGAGACAGAATAATCAACGGCTAGAACTGATATGATCAGCGTGATCAATAGAATGAAAGTGGTACAGTGATTATTGCATTTCATTGCGAGTCACGTTATGCTGGATCAAGTTATGTGGCTTAGTGAACCACCAGCTTTTTACCTCAAAAGTTATTTAATATACAAAATTAATTTGCATTAATCCGTTAATCTGCATATTTGTTCAAGAAAATTTGAATTTTCTCATAGAAAATATCCATTTGCAGACCAAGAGATTATTTTATAAATGTTATCACTGGACTGACTGGCTCGGAGCCTCGCTTATTGTTCGTTTGTTTGTTGGTTCGTTCGATCTTTTGTTCATTCATTCATTCATTCATTCATTCATTCATTCATTTATTCGTTCGTTCGTTCGTTCGTTCGTTCGTTCGTACCCTCGTTCGTACCCTCGTTCGTTCTTTCGTTTGCTCGTTCGTGCGTTTGTTCGCTCATTCATTCAATCATTCGTTCGTTCGTTCATTCATACATTCGTTCGTTCATTTGTCTGTGTTTGATCATTCATTTGTTCATTTGTATTTCCATTCATGCGTCAAAACAGCCGCTCCCTGCACATCTGCATGCCCAATCAGTAATCCATCCATCTATTTACCAATGTATCAATATTCCTTTTCCATTACACCGCATGTCTCTGGGATAAAGGAATACCTCCAGTCTACTGCTTGTACATACACATTTGCAGAGCTCGAGTGTCCCATTGACCACAAAATTGCTATCAGAAATGTCGCATATGGTACGAGAACGACGAATTCTCGACCAAAACCAATGCTGCTCCACAAAGCGAAAAGGTTGTTTTATCTGCCATAAAGCGGATATATCGTCATATCGTCAAGCAATCGCTACTGTTAGAGTCGCGTTGACTGCCAGGCATCAACTAAAGTTTCAGCCGGTATGAATACGATACGATGCCGAAACAACCCCCTCTACGGCGTTATTGTCTATGACTGCATAGAGGATATTATTTCCTTTCTTTTCCGTTACTGCCTGAACTTGTTGAAGGCCTACATGTTTGAATTGTGGCTGCGGGAGGCAGACAAATCACATATTAGTTTAGAATTTTAGTTTGAAAACAGTGTTGCTTTATAGGAATACGACTTGTACCGCCATAGCGCCCTCTAGGTTTTGATCCCACTAATACTTCAGCCCACACACCCACCCCGCCCTCCAAGTCAAAGTACGTTCCTTCACCCCTTTGTATTATTAACTGCACATAACAGAGTAGTTGACATTCACTCACCATCTTATAGAACATACATAGCCGGCATTCTGTTCTACAATTTTAATGGTATAGCCCCTTCAGTTGACCTAACATGTTGGGTGCACTTGATGTATTGTGTACGAATTCAGTGTCCATATTGCTGCTCTGTGTTGGACCATTCCAATAGAATTTTTAAAAAGATTTTATATGCGGATCACAAACAGTAGAACAATATTCTAATCATGGCCTGACCAGCTCTTGGTATGACATTCTTTTCATCGCATGTGATTGTATCCGCATAATCCTTTATAAGAAACCTACGTAATGTGCGATTTACCTGTTTTAACTCATATTAGTGATGGGGTATTTGCAGCTAAGGTCATATCCTAAGTTGGGTCCTAGACAGTTCACACTAGAGACAACTTCTAATGTGTGACCATAATACCATGTAGTGTGTAATTGGAGTGACAGGGTTCTGCTGAGAGATATATTCTAATAACTTAACATTTAACTGGCCGCTACTCCTTCTGCCAATCTTGTTCCCATCTCTACGGTTTAGCATGTTCTTCCTGGAGTAGTCGTGCATCATTATCACTGTTAACAGTTCTATGCAGTATGGTATCAACAGTAAATAGGGGAGCATTTCAATTTACAGCATTGGGGAGATCATTAACATATACAAGAAATGGTATCGTTCTAATATATACAAGAAATAGTATCGCTCCTAATACACAACTTAGCGGCATATCCGATGTCACACCCTCAGGTCTGGAAGTACTACCCCAGATTATGAATCTCTGTGATCTCCCACTAATAAATAACGTTATCCTCTGTAGGCATTCATTTCGAATCCCATACAATTAACTGGGCTGCCTGTAGTGAATTCATTCATCTGTTATTTGATTGGTTTGTGTAAAATGTGTACAATTTGCTCTTTTTTATTAGTAACCGCCAAAGCTACACATTGTACAACCTTATTGCGCTAATATACAAGCTTGTTAATAAAATGGTTTCTAGCTTACACTTCAATGCTACAATCGCCTATACATCAATGAACAATGCATTTCCAACATGTGGTATATAATTGCGTATGTTAGCTGAATGTACTCTTTTAATTATCCAAGCATTTCTAACATAATCTAGGCAAAATTAGAGCAATCTGAAAGCGATATGGACCCAATTGACCGTCGTATATGGCTACAAATTGTTTGCAGATCAATACTTTTGACAATATTTGCCTGGGAGCTTTTGATGTTGTTCAAAATATTCAACATCTTACTTACAGTTATCTTGAATTTGGATTCTGGCAATTCAAGTTACAAATTATGTAAATCAGCCCAAAGACGGGCAAAACGTGTACGGCGCTTAAAGTAATGGATCAATCTATTACGTCTTCGCTTTGTTGGGTGTTATGCGCTTTGCTTCGCAGGTGCAAAGGGTTGTATCCCATAGGCTACGCGAACAAGGTATTTTTATAGCTGCCCTCGGGGAAATACAAATGTTATTTACATCGCTATGCACCAGAAGCAAGAAGTTTGCAAGGTCGTAGTGAACTGGGTATCCAGAAAATCTATTAACCTATAGCTAATATTATTTACCTCAGACAAACCTGTTTTAAGCGACCACCCTACGGAGCACCAAACTGTGTTCAATAAAGACGTGGATAGCTTCTTAGCTTAAACAGCTCATACAGGAAATGCCATTTGGAACGAGTCCAATGTGGTAGGGAATATAACCGTCATCTTGGTTTAAACAAAGTTTATTTCGCTGTTAAAGTGGAAGAACAGTAAGATATCCCATGTCAGTGCGTCATCCACTTGTAAACAATTTAACAAAAGGGGTTTTTAAAATCAAGAGACGGTACTTGATTCAAGGTCTGGGAGTTATTTAAAACGTCCAGTATCGATGATGTACTTGTAAACAAGTGACAATATTATTTCCGCATTGAAATTCCCATTGCGATAGAGCAATTAACCTTTCCAGAGTATCTATCGATGATTTGACGTCATATGACGTCATAATCAGCTAAGCGGCGTGTATGATGACGTCATAATCAGGACGTCATAGATGATTCTATTAGACCCGTCTTTAACTCCTAAGAGTCCAACACGATGTAAGAATCGTATGTCTCTACTTAACTATTTAATAAACATGTTGTTGAATATTTTAAAACTAATTTGACTGGGCGCAACAATACTAAGTCAAATTAGTTTCAAAATATTCAACAGCTTACCTGTACAGTTTTCTGGAAATTGATAGTTAGTTCAGAGATCGATCGATCCTAGCACGAGCTAGGTGTGGGTGGAGCTTAGATAGAGATGGGTGGGGCATAGCTAAAAATGGAAAGGTCCTTTCTTTGGAGGTGGGGTCCAAACCACAAATGATCTCACCATCTACCTATTCAAGATGATCAAGCTATCGTTATTGCTTTTAGAACAAATATTTAACTCAGTTGGTATTTCCGTCTGTTCAGTTTTATTGACTGTTAATTTCCGCCATATTTCTGATATCAAACGTTTTGCTATCAACTTCGCCGACCGATACTAATGTCTGTCCGCATTAGCCATTGTCATTTATTTTGCGAACATGTTCATATTCAAATTGTGTGACGTCTTGGCGCCAATATGGGAACGAGCTTTCGTTGTGCATTAAGTTGTTCATATAAACGGCTATGTTTCGCAGAAATAGTTTATTCCACAATGTCTTCTACCCGCCTCGTCTGTATAAAATTGAATCGATGCCCAAAAGACAATGCTACGGCCCTTGTAGTAATTGCAATGTATTGGAATTTATGAGGAAACGATACCCGTTTGCTATGCATTGATGGATTGATGCCAAGGTTGGCACTTATGCCTCAGTTTAGTATTCATAACATGCAATGCTGCAAGTCACGTCCATCTAAAGGTTAGTACTATGAGCTAAAATCGATTTTCCCATTTCCATTTTAACCCTTGAAATGCTAATACCCCAATGTTAAGACAACAATACAGGAAATATTTTGGATATTTTGAAAGTAATTTGACTGGAAACTGTAGGCAGCGACAGCTCCCGCTCAAATTAACTTTAAAAGGTTCAACAAAACTTTTGTTACATCGTGTTCAAAATTTCAATAACTAACTTGTTTCTGTTTTTGGAAACATATACACTTATTTATTAGGTGTATTGTATGGTACGACTAGCGGTACTCCTCGTATTAGATTATTCCACAACTTCATCAATATACATTTCCACTTTATCCATCCATCCTATGACGGCATAATCAACTACGTGACGTATAGAATGACATCATAATGAATGACGTAGGTAAGTATGTCTTCTTCTTTCTTCTTTTCGATCGCTGGTATCACACTTGAAGAGCCGTTCTCAAGATGAAATCTATGGTTTTCTGCAGTTCTTCCACAGGCCCATACAGCTTTTCAAGAAAAGAGGTTGACAAAGGGCAGATCTCTTCTCTCAGCAGCTGATACGTACTGCAACCTTGAAGTATGTGCTCTGTGGTCTGTTCTGCTTCTCCACAAGGACAAGCATGCGATGTCGTACGGGGGATCCGCCTGTACATGTGTTGGTTTAGTCCGTTGTGTCCAGTTCTGAGACGAAAAATGGTCACTTGTTCTGGCCTCGAGAGATGATGGTAGGCATCTTCTGATTGAGGTGTTCTATAGAGTGACTTGATGATAGTCTTCATCTCTGTATGGGTAACCATGTTTTCTGTCTGATTCTCTTCTGCACCCACCTTTGCCATCTTGTCTGCTTCCTCATTTCCTTGAACTCCACAGTGTGAGGGGATCCACTGCAGTGCTATCCGAAAGCATTTGATGGTTTGTAGTGCTTCTTCAAGTTGTGGCAGCTTACATTTGGTGATAGCCTCAAGGACGGAGCGGGCATCAGATAAAAAGACAATCTGTGCAATAGGGTCTGCTGTTCTGCTGATGGTATTAGCTGCATGAAACAGTGCTTCGACTTCAGCTTTGTAGTTTGTGCAGTGTTTGCTTGTCGGTATTGCAGCTGACTCATGTTGTCCGTTTGGATACTGTATGTGCAGTCCAGCACCTCCGCTCCTAATTGCATCTTTGGCTGATCCATCTGTGTAAATCCTTATCCATGTCTCCTGAGGGTACATTTCTTCCAGCATGGCTAGGGTCAGGGCTTTCTTGCTCACATCACTGTGTTCATCTTTGGTTGTGAGATGAGGTACTGTGGTGCGAATAGCTACGCTCTCTAGTTTGTTTTCCCAGGGTGGAGGATCAAGGGTGTGGTTTGG
Source organism: Chaetoderma sp. LZ-2023a (assembly GCA_034401795.1). Taxonomy (NCBI): domain Eukaryota; kingdom Metazoa; phylum Mollusca; class Caudofoveata; order Chaetodermatida; family Chaetodermatidae; genus Chaetoderma; species Chaetoderma sp. LZ-2023a. The sequence goes on from JAVVLW010003623.1 coordinate 16,776, forward strand.
GTCTTCTATTTGTGCTGGCAACATTTCTTGGTGTTTCCTTTGAAGTGCTTTTGTCTGTTTCACAAAACTTGATCTTTTAAGTCTTTCTGATGACAGCTGTGCTTGCCTGATCTTCATCGGGTGGTTGTTGAACGATTTGAACTTTGCAGCTTGGATCAGTGCTTTGCGTTCCGTTCCTTTGCTAAGTGGGGGATGCCTGCTGTCTGCTCCATTTTTTTCTATTGGTGTTGATCTCATTCCACCAGTGATGGTGCGCAGTGCCTGTTTTGTACTCTGTCGAGGTTCTGTTGATGAGATTTAGCTGCTGTCATCCATGAGCTGGATCCATACTCAAGGTGTAGTCGTACGGCACCTAGGTAGATGGTCTTGAGGATCCTTTCATGGGCACCCCACTTTGTTCCTGCCAGCTTCCTCATGATGTTTAGCTTTCTTCTGGCCTTTGCCTCTGCGTTCTGGATTTATTAGCTGTATTCTATGGTACGACTAGCGGTACTCCTCGTATTAGATTATTACACAACTTCATCAATATACATTTCCACTTTATCCATCCATCCTATGACGGCATAATCAACTGCGTGACGTATAGAATGACATCATAATGACTTACGTAGGTAAGTACGTCACGAACGCATATTTTAAGACGGACTATGCGTTGTTGTACGAGTTGTATGTCTTTACTATTTAATAAATATTCTGTTGTATATATTGAAATTAATTTGACTGGGTGCTGTTGCTGCCATAGGCAGCAACAGCGCCCAGTCAAATTAGTTACAAATATTCAACAGCTTACCTGTATAGTTTTCAGGAAATTGATAGTTATAGCATTCGGGGATCGATCAATCCCAACACGGCGATATGTGGATGGAGCTTAGCGAGTGATGGGCGGGCATGGCTAAAACTGGAAAGGTCATTTACGTCTTAGCTTTCATCGTTTTCCTCCGACAATTTACATTTTTGATTGCATTACGGGAGAATGGAGTGTATGATTATGAACCGGATGTGACACATGAATATCTATTGGGCATCTGTGACTATGTCACATGGCCTAGCTGCGCTATTCTTTTCTATTGATAAATTGCTAAGACACTGTTAAGAACGTTTTTGGTATTTTATTTCCGCTTAGATTATCATTAAAACTGGCCAAATCCATTTACATTTGTATATAGTTTCTAACATTGCACGAACGTGAATTTAATATGAGGCAGATTGTTAGAGTTATTGCCTATGAATACCATATAACATATATGCAATGCCTGAATCCATTTTAGAATGGTTTGCGCGCGTTGTGATCAATTTATATAATTTGAATCCTGCATTTCCAGAATACCAAATCTCAAGCTAACCATACAGGTAACCTATTGAAGCAGTAAAAGCACCCAGTCATATTAATAACCAAATATTCACCAGAATGGTTAATAAATAGTAAAATCACACAAGGCGTCCATTTGACAGACTATTCAATGTTCCTGACGGACCTAGATACGCCATTCATTACAAATTTTGTTTGTGAATGTCAGCCTGCATGTGATGTAATTAATGTGATGTTCATATAAATGGCTATGTCTCGCAGAAATAGGTTATTCCACAATGTCTTCTACCCGCCTCGTCTGAATAGAATTGAATCGATGCCAAAAGACAGTGTTACGACCCTTGTAGTAATTGCAATGTATTGGAATTTATGAGGAAACATACCCATTTACTATGCATTGATGGATTGATGCCACGGTTGGCACATATGCCTCAGTGTAGTATTCATAACATTCAGTGCTACAAGTAACGTCCATCTAAAGGTTAGTACTATGAGCCAAAATCGGTTTTCCCATTTCGATTTTTACCCTTGAAATTCTAATACCCCAATGTTAAGACAACTATACAGGAAGTATTTTGGTTATTTTGAAAGTAATTTGACTGGAAACTGTAGACAGCAACAGATCCAAGTCAAATTAACTTCAAAATATTCAACAAAACTTTTGTTACACCGTGTTCAAAATTTCAATGCCTAACATGTTTCTGTTTTTGATTTGGAAACGTGTTAACTTATTTATTAGCTGTATTGTATGGTACAACTAGCGGTACTCCTCGTATTAGATTATTACACAACTTCATCAATATACATTTTCACTTTATCTATCCATCCTATGACGTCATAATACACCTGCCGTATCCTCTGCGTGTCGTAAGAGGCGACTAAAGGAGGTAAGGGTGAGGTAACCCTGACAGAAACCTCGAGTGCTGAAGACGGAGGTTCCAGGCCGCACGGCGCACTCTAATAAACCATGGATCCACGCACTTAACGCTTATGATCATGTCGATGGTCACTTACAGGACTGGCGGTATGATCAGCGAACGAAAAGAAGAAGAAGATGACGTCATAATCAACTACGTGACGTGTGGAATGACATCATAATGAATGACGTCATAAATGACGTAGGTAAGTACGTCACGAACGCATATTTTAAGATGGACTATGCGTTGTTGTACGAATTGTATGGCTTTACCATTTAATAAATATTCTGGTGGATATTCTGAAACTAATTTGACTGGCCGCTGGTGCTGCCATACATTCAAATTAGTTACAAATATTCAACAGCTTGCCTGTGTAGCTCTCAGAAAATCAATAGTTAGGACATTCGGGGATTGATCAATCCCAACACTGCGAGGTGTGGGTAGAACTTAGCTAGTGATGGGCGGGGCATGGCTAAAACTGGAAAGGTCCATTACATCTTAGGTTTCATCGGTTTCCTCCGAAAAGCCTCAGACAATTTACGTATTTGATTGCATTACGGGAGAATGGAGTGATTATGATTATGAACCGGGTGTAACGCATGAATATCTATTGGGCATCTGTGACTATGTCACATGACCTAGCTGGGCTATTCTTTTCTTTTGAGAAATTGCTAAGAAGTAGTAGTGTCGGAATTAAAATGATACCACCTCCCTCAACTGACCGCCGTTCGGCAATCCATGGCCATGGAAGGCCGTGGCGAATATAAAACTCCCGTGTGGATCCCACTGTCCGGGAGAATCTCCTCAGGATACCGGCCAGTGGCCGGCCTTTCTCTCTATCTCTTTTCTGACTGGTATCTTGAGGAGGTTTTTCTATCTGCGGGACACTTTTCTACCTATCCTAACTATCCTACCTATCCTATCCTACACATCCTACCCCACCTATCTCCTACCCCACCCTGTTGCTATTCCAGCTATTTGAGCGGATTTGAACCTCAATCTGCAGCCTGGGAATCGTATGCAATTCCCAATACTCTATTGAATGACCTACCGCAACACCTAAAATCTCACCTCTCAGTAATCTTATCTCTGAGCGTGAGTTGTAAAATTGCTGTTACTGCGCTTATCAGTCCCTCTAGATCTTGACGTCACTTCGAGATAACACATTAACAGCAATGAGAACACATAACTTATCAGCTATAATTACTAATGCATGCATGGCCGATGTAGTTAAGGCGGGAGATCCTTGTTTTGTGTTTATTAGCAAACTTAAAATCACAGGTTCAAATCTCACTATTACCATTTGTGGATAACTCTGCCATTTCTGGTCCGATTTTAAAATGGTAAACAGTTTTGAAATTCTCATTTCATTCCGGTTCTAATCGGTGCCAAGAACGATGAGAATGAAGTGATTTCTCAGTACAATATAAGCATACACTCTCTCACAATACTGACACGTGGATCTGACGCATGCACATGCATGCTACACGTTCTTACGGGCTTAGCCATACCTCTCTCATAGGGATTTATACACGCGCGCAAACTATCATGTCCAGGGAGCATGCATGCGCACCACCCATTTAGAGACAGGCACCCACAGGGATATACACCCCCACAGGTACTGATCGCCAGCACCACACATAATAGGATCTGAACGCCCATTTAGAGACAGGTATCCACAGGGTACCACCTACAGGTACTGATCGCCACACATAATATTGTCTGAACACCCAGACAGGCATCCACAGGATTATGCACCACCCACGCTACTGATTGCCACACATAATAGGGTCTGAACACCCATTTAGAGACAGGCATCCACAGGGATATACACCACCCATAATAGGGTCTGATCGCCCAGACAGGCATCCACCCACACATAATAGGGTCTGAACGCCCATTTAGAGACAGGCATCCACCCACAGGTACTGATCACCAGCACCACACATAATAGGTATGAACGCCCCGACAGGCATCCACAGCTACTGATCGCCACACATAATAGGGTCTGAACGCCCATTTGGAGACAGGCATCCACAGGGATATACACCACGAGTACCGTTGCACAGATTTGCGCTATTGCAAAGCAATTCGGCCTTAGAGGCTACGCTAAGGCCAAGAAAGCCGACCTGCTCCAGATGATCGACCAGATCCGTGCCGAGGAGTGGCAGAAGCGACTCTCCTGAGCAATGAATACGGGAATGTTTCGAGTGCTTACCGAGGATCCTTGGAATCCCCACAAGAAAGTGCAGTGGATGCGTGAGTTAAGTCAGTTGGACGAGGAGGTGACTGCTAGCTTGCGAGCCAAGACTGTAGCGAGGCAGATGGAGGCCCATCCACTGGACCGCTTAACTCTTAAACGCAGGATCATTAAGCAATGCCTAGGTCTGAGCCCAGCCCGGAGCATAAGGGGTCCGAGGTCTGAACCCTTAGCCCGGAGCAAGAGGTGAGAAGGCGAACACATTCTCGACCAGTGTCTCGGCGAAAGGGAGACAGAGGATAGAGGACGCCGGTCAGTACGCTGAACATTCTTCAGAGGTCTAGAAGGAGACCTCACAGGACAGATACTGCAAAAGATCCAGCAGACTGTCCAGAACGCCTTCTACCTCCGCTACACCCATACCTATCGCATCCGTCACATCGAAGACGGTAGGGTGATGCTCTTCCACAAGAATGTTCCAGGGAGCCCGTGGCTGAACACGATAGGAGCAGCTCAGGACTGGGTGGCAGCAAGAGAGCAAACCCGCCTCGACACAGACAATATCGATCGACCCAACACCAAGTGGGCTTTCGTTCAATCAATCAACATTGAGGTCAGGGCTGTCATCGACTGCCAACCTCTGCTTGGGACATGCCCCCTTCCAGACTGGCCACGACAGAAGAAGAGTATGACTGCCCTTGACACCTACATGGACAACATGTGTCTCTGGAGATGTCTAGCAGTCCACCGAGGAGTCAGAGCTGATAGAAGTACAGCTCCTGCACGAGAGCTTGCCACACAGTTCTACGTCAAGACAGTACCTGATGTCCGCAAGACCTCGCTGGATCAGCTGGACAAGGCAGAGTTCTTCGCCAAGATCGGGATTCATGTGGATGAACCAACCGAAGAGGGCACCTGGCACATGATCAGTCAAGCGGCTCACTACCATGACACCATGACCATCAGAGTGTGGGACCACCATGCCTTCTACAACAAGAACATCTCCAAGCTGGCACATACCCTAGTTTGCAGTCACTGTCAGCAAAGGTTTACACAAGTATGCAATCTTCAACACAACGCTGATCACTGTACAGGTGGCAAAACAAAAATCGTGTTTTCTAGCGAGAAGGTTGAGGTGCCACAGTATGCGTATGAGGAAGCCTTCTATCCACCCCAACCATCCAGTTCAGCGGCTACTCGTTGGATCGAGTATGAGTCGAGAAACAGAGGCGTACACATACACCATGTAGAGTGTGGGCATGGTGGCGAGCATTGGATCGAGGGCGCTCCCGTAGATGGTTATGATCTGACCACCAACACTGTTTACCAGTTCCATGGCTGTCACTGGCACGGGTGTCCACAACACCAGCGAGGTGAGGATGCTGAACAAAGATACCGCAAGACAGTCCTGAGAGAGGAGAAGCATAGTTTACGACTTCGAAGCACTCCTAGATGGTATCAAGACTCATCCCACGGAGACTCTCACGATCGAGAGGACTCACATACCTATCTCTGTGTCAGTTGGCCGCTCGTTAGAGGGCGCCACAAGGGAGCCCACTCACCTCTGCAATCCTGACCCCAAAGAGCTGACCAGAGAGTTCATGCTGGAGATCCAACAGCGAGCATCTCTAATCCAGACAAGGGTTAGGGCACAGTACATACCGACAGACCTAGACAAGCTCCCAAAGCGACAGCAGCGACTGATCAACGAGTTGTGTGACCAAGTGCCTGTACTGGGGTTCAACTCTGGGCGGTATGACCTGAACCTCATCAAGAAGTACTTTGTCGATGAGCTGACTGACAGTACAGGTACAGTGAAAGTCGCCAAGAAGGTTGGTCATAACACCTGAGCTACGGTTTCTCAATGTGCTGAACTACCTCAGCCCAGGAGTCTCGTACGAGGTATGGGTCAAAGCTTCCGGGTGTACACAGCAGAAGATCTGGCTCTCATATGAATGGTTTGACACACATGAGAAGCTCAACTATCCAGGGCTTCCTGACTACTCAGCATGGACATCTAAGCTCAAGGGTGGCTAACCAGACATTCAGCCAGCATGGAATGCGGACATTCGCCAACTGGCTGCGATACTACAACAACCTGGACGTCAGTCCATTCATCGAAGCCCTAGAGTGGATGCAGGAGTTCTACACAGAATGAGAAATAGACATCCTCAAAGATGCAGTGACTCTCCCAGGTGTGTCACTGCAGTACCTCCTACGTGGAACCGCTCAGCACATGCCGGATGTTAGCCGCTATTCACCGGACAAGGAAGCCTACGAGATGCTGAAGGGTGCTGTTGTTGGCAGTCAGAGTGAGAGAGATGTCATGTGGTAAGGAGAAAGTGTGCCATTGGTCCGGTGCCAGTGGGGTAGCTAGCTTTAAGGAGGCTCTCCTAGCATACAGCTGGTTTGGGTTTGCTGAGGTTGATATAGAGCTCCCCAAGGCTCTGTGGACAAAGTTCGAGGAAATGCGTCCTCTCTTCTATAACTGCGAGATCCCGGTAGAGGCAATCTCATCTGAGATGGTGGCATATCTAGGGCGAACAGGGAGGAAGCGGCCCACCACCCAGAAGCTGGTCGGTGCCCTCACTGGCAAGAAGCGGCTGCTGTACATCCCGACCCTCAAGTGGTATATAACCCATGACATGGAGATCACTGCTGTATACCGCACCATAGACCATGAGGCCAAGCGCCCATTCGAGTGGTTCGTGGAGAATGTTACAGAGGCCCGCCGCTAAGGAGATGTAGATAAGAGCAAAGCACTCTTGACAGAGCTATTCAAACTGCTCGGCAACAGTGCCCACGGGAAGCTCATCGAGGCCCTAGAACGTCATAGCAACACCAGCTTCATGAAGGATGAATGCGTGGTAGACAAGGCCTTGCGTAGTGCATGGTTCGAAGATCTCTAGGAGATCGGTGAGTCATACGAGCTCCAGAGTCACAAGCCGAGAATCACAATTCGAAGGCCCTTCCAGGTGGGGATAGCCGTTTATGAGCTCGCAAAGCTGCGAATGCTGGAGTTCTACTATGACTTCCTCGATCGCTACGTAGCTCGTGACAGCTTTGAGTACCTGCAGATGGACACTGACTCCGCGTATATTGCTATAGCAGGCTCCAACCTCGACGACAACATTCGCCCAGATATGCGAGCAGAGTACCAGGCTCATAAGCGGGACTGGCTAGCTTGGGACAAATGGTCTGGATGGACTACGGGACTGTTCAAGCTCGAGTTCGAAGGCGCTCGTGGTATCGCTCTCTGCTCCAAATGCTACTACGTGGAGAGCGCAGCTGCAAGTAAGTGCTCAGCTAAGGGAATGTCAAAGCGGCAGAATGAGGTCTCTTGGCAGAGGTTCTACAGCGCCCTACATGGCGGGGTGGACAGAGCTAAAAACCGAGGCCTATGCATGCACACCAGGGAATGGTGACGTATGCGCAGGAAAAACTCAGATTCTCCGCTTACTATGATAAGCGCCATGTGCTGACAGATGGGGTCCATAACGAGCCCATCGAGTATCATGTTAGCACCCTAGGGGGTGGTAGCTGTGTGTCTTCAGGGACCAGCTGAAGCTCTTGTACGACAACTGGTCGCCTAGGCACTCCGTTCTGGCATGACAGGTAATACAGTGTAGGCCGCCCCTCTGCCTCCACATAACTGTCAAGCCTGTGAACATCTATCGACCAGTTAGGATCTGTTGCACGCCGTCGTCCACCTTCCAGCTCACCAGACCCATACAGATACCGAACCAGAGCATCAGGTGGTAGGCACTCCTCTCCCTTGTTCACGCCTAGAGAGCTGTGACCAGCAGAGTGTCTGATAGCCTCTACCGGCTTGTTCCTGATTAGCCTAGTAACATCGGCATTGGATCTTTCCACCACAGCAGGCAGCCCTCTCACCCATACTCTAGAACGTTCACTTGGCGTGGCCATTTCCTGGTCGTATTGGTGTGGGAACAGTCTCTTTGCCAGTGTCCGATTCCACCGCTTAATGATAGCCTGGGCACGGTGATGCCCTACCGTGCCTCGCCTAACTGCCATGTTTCCGCATGAGGGCTGCAGTCTCCACTCTGAACTCCTTACCCTCATCCACCTGCAACAATTTCAGCCACTGGAGGGGATTTTCCGAAGCCTCGTAGATACCCTGGAATGCCTGGGTCACCTGGCCAGCTGACTTGTCTGTGAGCGGTACTGCCGCCTTGTACCTGCTCGCGACATCGACGATGGTGAGGGCATACTTGTAGGTCTTACGACCAACCGAGTCATGCGGAAGGAAGAGAACATCTGCCTGGTGAACTCTGTCTGGGACAGTTTCCTCAAAATGGGCATGCCTGATGTGTCGTGGACGACGTCTGTATATCTGTCACATTGCCTCGTGGCTGAGCCACTGGCTAACTGTCTCCAATGTGAAGTTGTGGCCCTTGCGACGTGCAGCCTCGCGTAGTTAAGCGGGCTCACGGTAATATCCACCAGGCTGATAGTAGATTTCCTCAAGAAGACGGTTGATAAACTCCCGGATTTCATCACTGACGTCCACTCCCGTCCTGTCACACACGGCCTGGGTGAACTCTAATCAGATAAACAGATGGCCATCATTCATTCGACCATCACTGAAGACCTCCTCAAACACCTCCATACACTGGCGTCTAATCTCTGCTGGATCCTCACTGAACAGTAGTTTATCGACAAACCCTCAGAAGTTAAGGGACTTGACCAGGTCATACAGAGACGCCATCCATATATAGTATGGATTAAATGTTCGGTGGCCCAGATGGCTGTGAGCTCTATGGAAACATATGGTAGCCAAGGGCCTGCGACTCCGAAGAACGCACCTACTCCTGAGGCGATGGCTGGTATGGCTTCAGAAATCTTCTCCACCCCATGGAGAGCATTGTTGGCGATCTTGCGGACCATCTCGCCAGCCTTCATTGTAAACAGAGCGATCAGAGCACCAACTGTTGCCAGCGGACCGATAGAACCTTTTACATAGGTGCGATAGATTCCTTTAGCTCTGTGTACTAGCTTGAAGTCGTCTAGCTTATCCACCTGCTGGATGGCTCCTCCCTTTTGAAGCAGGACCGCAACAGTGACACAGTCCGATGCACCATGATGCAATGTGAGCTCTACCTGTTGGTTAGCTGTGGCTTGGACCTGCTGCTGTTCTGGCTCCACATGCACGGTCCGCTGTTTGGAACCCGTTTGCTTCAGCACCTGGTCATTCTCATCATGCCAGACATGAAGTCTTGGAGCATTCATCGTCGCATCTGCGAGCTGCTCAGTGTACACCCGGAGGAACAGCCTATCCTGCATGGCAGCCGGATTCATGTGTGTGTTCTCGAGGAGGGTTAAGAGTGGAACTGCCATGGGCTTCTCGACACCTGCCCATAGTTCGAATTCCATGAACCCCTCATTGCACCCCACAGCATAGTACCCTTTCCCTTCGCATAGAAGGTTGGGCCATCAGCCATCCGATCTATGACACAGTACTCATCGTGTACATAGCTTGTGTCCACGGTGCTGTTGCTCTGCACGATCTCCCACCTGTTCAGAACCTGCGGGAGCTCTACCGTCTGTTCTATTGTGCTCTGAAGCTTGAACTCGAGTGTCATGCTCTTGATCTCGTGGATCTGTGCTGAGATTGCAAAGTCAATGTACTTCCCAGCAGCGGACAACAGGTTCTCATCGTGTATACTGGGTCGAATGACCAGTAGGCAGTCCTTCCGAGGATCAGTGCGGTGCGATGTCATGGGTTCAATGGCCCTATCTGGATGTTGCACATACTGCAGCATGCATAAGGTCTGGGTATATATAGGGGTTAAACGGCTGCCATGTTTGGTAAAGTTCTCCAGCAGATTGTCTATAGACAGCAGGACAAGTCGGCACGACAGTCAGCATGAGAGCCACGGTGTGCACTGTCCCACTGTGACAGGGTCCGAGGACTGCTTCCTGACATCAACATTATCCATGTGCGAGCCAAGGTTACACCTCCGTCCGATGTGGAGAAACTGGCCGCCATAGAGGAAGGAGCGCCAGCTCATAGTACAAAGGAACTCCTGACTTGAATACTCTACTGGACGTTTGACAGCACCCAAGGCAGGACACTCGACCTACCTCCTGTGGCCCAAACCAACAGTCCTGTTATTCTAGCTCTCCAAAGGGTGAGGGTCGACACCAAAGATCTACTAACGGTCGGGAAGTGGGCTGCTGTATTTAGCCTCCACAGCCAGGAAGAGCGAGATATGCTGGATAGCCTCGAGTCTATCAGGGAGGAGGTCTGTAGCAGAGAGCCATGATACCGGTCATGCAGAAGGTACTCAGGAGGGGTTCACTGTTGGTGGCAAGGAGGTTGGTGAGCACATCTTCAACGAAAGAGGTCGCAGGAGATTGGCCAGTAATCTGCCAGCATTTCTGAAATTCCCAGATAACTACCAGGACTATCTCATCAAATCTGCTCGCAATTCAGATGCTCGTCATGCATGGACAAAGTGGATCTTCTGTGAGAAATTCCATAAGAAGAGAGTCATAGACACTGACCAGTGGGTAGAGTTTCGGCAACAGTACGGACTTGACGAAACTGCCGAAGTAGCAGTGGAGACCACTGACGAAGGTCCTCAAGCCACGGAAACCGTGGACGAAGTAGCGGAAACTGCGGACGAAGTAGTGGAGACCACGCAGCCTTTTGATGAATGAAAAAAAGTTGCAGCGGAGACCGCCGCAGTCTCCGCTCAGTCTGTCAGCAATGGCGCATAGAGCAGGCTAGTTTCCTGGCTGGATTCAGCTTGTAGGTGAAGGTCTGTGCCTTTTCCAGAGATGGCGTGAAGTGTGACAGCTCACCTGTCTCCTTGTTGCTGAAGATGAAGCGGTACAGCTCAGCTGCCCTCTGTACACCTGCAATAAAGTCCCCTTTGGTCTCCTTGAGGGTTAGGCTGTCGTATATGGTCTCGAGCAGGGCACGTCCACACTTGGTGCTGAAGCATAGCAGCCGGGCATTATGGAAGATATCCAGTGAGATCTCACGGGTGTACTTCTGAAAGAGGATGAAGGCAGTTATCTTTGTTTGCCGGATGCACCTGGTGATTTGCTGAGGTAGGTGACTGTCTTCTGGTCCATTGCAGGGTCATTGATAACTAGAACAAGTGGTTCTGTCAGTCGGGCTGCCAGCAGCTTCTCCATCAGTGCTTGCAGGTTCTGCGTCTTGGTGATTGGGCCATTGTACCATTGATCATTACTGTCAACTGCCTCAGCAGTGGAGTCAGACACCAGAAGGATGTATTGAGAGTGTAGATGTTCCGCCAGGAGAGCCTGCAGCAAGATGTTTTTCCCGTGTCCTGATGGGGCAATGATCAGCACCACCTGGCCAGCATCGGCCGGCCTACTGTCGAATGGTACAGACATGCATGCGGAGGATGGTTAGCACTTGGTCGGCGGTAGCCTCGTCTATATCTGGGAGACTAAACGGCAGTACTCCCTGCACCAGCTCTTTTGCCTGCATAGCGGGGAATCCTGCACCTCTGGTGGATATGAAGGATGCGATGGAGGCATCAAGCATGAAATCCCAGCAGCAGCTGAGAAGATAGCGTAGAGGGCCTGTGTCAGCACCCACAGTGTCTAGTACATCCAGTATATGTATGATACATGCAAGGGAATCCATGAGTATATTGTGGCCTTAAACGGCAAATTAAAGAACCCTGACTTCTTCACCTCTGGTAGCCGGAGGCTGGCGGTAGCACCTGTTTGGCCGTCGACAGTGATATGGCTCAGGCCGAGGGTGCCTATCTTGAGATGATTCTCTCCATCTATATATATATATATATACAGACGGCTTAAACCTACTAGTCATACCCCCAGTGAAATAGTTGAACATAGGAGGACCACATAGTCGGCCAAGGGAATAGGTAGCAGTGCTCATGGTACTGGCCCTCTCTGCAGGGGCACGCCTTGTGGGTGGTCCACCATTCCTGGGCATTGGCGATCCTCAGTCTGCGTGCTCGACTATGGGCTACACACCGCCCTCCAGCACGCCATGCCTCATATGCTGCATGGTTCATGTGATCCATCTCTCACTATTCAGAGTGGTTAAACATAGGCGACGATGATCTCAGCCATTGCACTCGTTGCTAGCCCTAGAACCGTGGCCTCCATTAGTGTAACACGTTCACCCATGACCTTAGCAGCACTGAGGGCGATCTTTGGGATGGGGTGAGTTATTCCGAGACAGTGCCTGGCCACCCCACTCACCACTGTAGCGAGGACAGCCACAGTGGCGGCAGGAAGAACCTCATTTCCCCCTGTCATCTTCACCATGGCCACATTCGCCGCCACGTTACTGGTGACATGGACAGCCAGAGGTTTTGCTTTGGTCAGTAACTTCTGTGTCTTGGTTCACAGCAGGTCCTCCACCTTCTGAAGACTCGTGTGGCTCTCGGGCAGTTGCTTCATGATCAGTACTGTTGACGTCATTGTTTAAGCACTGAGTATACTACACGGTTAAACTTCTGCATCTCCTGTTGAGAGAGCTAATAAGATCTTCCCAATCTGCGTCTGCCAGGTGGCTGGGTTGGTACTTAGGAATATTCATCTCTCTATTGAGACATCTTAAACAGGCTCACGCTATGCGAGAAGTACTATGATGTCTTCCGGCGGGAGTTGAAGGACTACAAGAAGAAGACACCAAATGAGCTCGCTCAGCTCTCTGGTGCTGGGCTGACAGAGGAGCTGACGGCTGTGAAGCTCTATCTAGGATTTCGCAAGGGACAGATCTGCTTCCTCGAATACCTTATCATGGGCGGGAGTATCGTCGAGCAGCTCCTGTGAGCTAAAGGTTTCTACAAGGATCGGGAGTATCTGTCAGATGTGTTCCAGCAGTTGCAGACCGCCATGGCCTCACCGGACTCAGAGCTGAACAAGGCTTTGTGATACTACAAGCTGGAAAAAGGATGCACTGCCGAAACCTCCAGCCCTTGGATGTGCATGTTGGCAGTGGGTATATGGGATGTAGGGCATGCCAAGCTGGTTCAGTGTCTCACCGTGGTCCACACTGCTACTGTAGAGAGTCAGGATAGTCTTATAGCTGATTTGCTAGTGGCGGAGTAGGCTGATCCCGAGCACCACGATAGCTAGGCCTAACACCACACATAGAGCTACCATGGGAAGCGGTGTTGTGTCGACTGACTGCAGTGTCTGGAGCTGCCATGTCGACTGGCTTCATGGCTCTATGGCTCGTACTACACGTAGGTGCATTGATGGCAGTGTTGAAGCCCAAGTGGACACCGGGGGAACACCTCTCGACTATCATGGTGTTGTAGCCCCTGACTTGGAGGTCCTCAATGTTCACGATCATGTTGCTCAGAATCAACCATAGGTGTGGCGAAATTGCAAAGTCAAGTTTGCGATGTGCCTTCTGCAACACCTGCTGGAACTTAGCAATAAGACTACTGGGGTCTGTCACGATGATCATATCCTCAACGAGACTGATGAACATGGCATGGACCTCTGCTCCACTGACACCATCTATGGAATGCCACAGCTGGTCTGTGCCGTAAGGAGGCAGTAGCACAGTGCTTCCAGGGACTGGTTGATCCGAACGATCCCTGATGGTGTGAGGCCTGAGGTGGTGTGTGGGACAAAGTGCTTCCACACATCTGGATAGGCCTGCCACAAGCCAGTGATGTGCATATTTTGCACGAGCACTCCAGGGTCGGCGTCTGGATCGAACGAGAATTTCGCTGGGGGGGGGGGGGCGGGGGGGGGGGGGGGTTCGATAGGGGAATCCTGAGTAGTCACGTCTCGGGTCACCATACATAACCCCTAGATGGATGTTGTCACCACCATGCCTTTGATAGTATGGGTGAGCGCTGAACTCTCTCTGTAGTCTGCTGGCCGCTGAGACGCTATGACTGTTGAGCTGTGGGTCGAAGGCGTTTGTATCAGGGAGGCTTGCACCCAGCTCATGGATGATTCGTCGTACCATGAAGTACACGTGGAATATGAAACAGCTGGCGATGAGCACAGCTTCAGAAGTACCAGAATAGGAGTGAAGCAGGGTGGAACTTACTCCACATCCTGCCGTGGCACACCACACGGCAAAGTTCAGCTGCTGATTCCAGTATGAGACGCTTGGAGCCTCCTTGATGGTGATGTGGCGGTTGGTCAGCGGTCGTGGGTTGACAGAGAAGCTGGTTTGCGACCGTCCATCCACTGTGATGGAGAACAGTGTTAGCTCTGGTATATCATCCAGTAGACCTCTCAGGCCAGTCGAGGGTGTACCCAGGAGGGGCGGTTGGCTCTGGATGACTGCCATGAGGTTCAGTGGGAAGGCCATCTATACTGGTGTTCTTAAAGCTACCGTACAGGCAGCACATTATTTGTAGCCATCTCGACTCCAGAGACCAGCGAGGCAACCTCGCCATAACATCTCGTTTTTTAAGTCCTCCATATCAACCCGCCCGCTAGAGCCTTTGAGATATTGCTGTCGTGCTTTAGGTTTCTCCGTGCAGTACAGGGCTTGGACCTTTAATGTATGGTTGTACTCTTCATCGGTGACCTGGCCATCCTCGAGAGCTTTGCTGACAGACTCGTCGATAATCCATAGCATAGTCTGTGCCAGTGCTATGTACTTAACATGCTTCTCCAGCCTCCTTGTGATCTGCCGCTGCCCCATCCCCACGTCCTTGGCCAAGACAATGGCGGCTAGTGTCACGCCACCCAGTGGGATGGCAACGAAGGCCACCACCCTTGTGGCGAGAGTGGCCACAGCTGCCACCCCAGCACTGGCTCCAATCACACCCACAGCAGTGGTTGTACATGCGAGGACGTTGTAGGCTGTCTTATATTGCCTGCGCATTCTGCTGTACTTTTCTGCCTCATGGACGAGATTCTGTCTGATGGTATTTATCCGCTGGAGTCGCCAGCCGTGGATGGTACCGTCCTTGTCAGCCATCATGGAGGGGTATATGTCTGGTTGCTTCCGCTATTCTGAGTTTGCCATAGTATACCTGGAGATTACACCTGCATCACCTGCAGAATCTGCTCATGAGTTCTAGAAGGGTACATTTTGGAGAGCCTGGCGAACCATGCCAGCTTGCTGGTGTCGAGACAGACGTCTCTTAGACATAGGTCATCCAGCACTCTGTCGGGTGCCAGTAGCTTTCTGAGACATCTGAAACTTCACCTTGTGACCAAGATAGTAGGTCTGCTGCTGGATGGCTTTCTTGGTCTTACACTCCTGTGCCATCTCCTCTTCCCACTGTATGACATGTGGCCCATCCTCGTCTGTGAAGACACCTGGCTCATCGTCATATGTGAAGACATCTGGCTCATCGTCTGATGTGAAGACATTGTCCCACTGACTCTCTGGATCATCCTCGTCCGCAGTCTCTGCTGCATCGCCCACGGTCTTCGCTACATCTGGCTCATCACTGTATGTGAAGACATCGTCCTGGTTACCCTCTGGCTCATCCTCATCCACGGTCTCCGCTGCATCGTCCATGGTCTCCACTACATCTGGCTCATCATTGTATATGAAGACATCATCACGCTTACTCTCTGGCTCATCCTCGTCCATGGTCTCCGCTGCATCGTCCACGGTCTCCACTACATCTGGCTCATCGTCCCACTTACTCTCCTCCAGGAGGGCCTGCCATTATCGGGAACCTTCACTGTTCTTTCGCCACCTTGCAATGCTCGCGTTATGTTAATACCAGCTCTCCCGCTGTAGTCGCTCTCCTTCTCATCGCAATTCGAGCATCTGTTCGTTTAAGGCCTTTATCTGTGCAGGGGGCATGAAGGGGCAACCCTGTAGCTGGCTCTTCATCATCTCGGCAAAGGTCAGATATTCCTGGTGTGATATCATGTTGTCATCAGGTCAATGAGTAATAAGAGTGTAAACTCTAAATGGGCATCTGATACCCCATCCATGCTGGCATATATGTTAATGGAGGGGCTGTCAAACAGGTGATTTACAGGTGTGAACAGGCTAGGACTGATAGCTTTCCATAGGTTGCTGTTGGCACCTGGGAGATACTCTATCACGTCCCTGCCAACTTCTACCAGTGAGCTGCTGTGTGCACTGCCCGGAGGTTGATGTAGCACATTGGCGTGTATGTATGTTGTGCCCCACTGGGGCACCTCGAAGAGGACCCATTCTACACGTTACTGTATCATCCGTCTCCCCTCTAAGGGGGGGGGGGGGGATGAGATTACGTTCTCACCACCGGAGAGCAGCAGTCGGACAATTGGCATGATTATATGTCTTGTTTAAACCCCTCCTATAGCATGCTATGGAACCCATATTTGCTCACTCGACTGGTCTTGCTGACCTGGCAGATGTGTACGCAGTTGATGCTGCCAAGGCAGAAGAGAGCGATGGCAAGTCATTCGCCCTACAGTATGATGCAAACTCAAAGGCATTCTCCCTCCACCCCATTGGTGGTGATGGGGTGGAGCTGCTCACAGACCTCAAGGATGTGTCGAAGGAGTGCCTGGGTCGCAACATAGATGGCCACAAGATCGTGTTTCGGTACGATTTCCCGAAGAGGAAGTAGATCCTCGAGCCGTTGATTGAGCACTCGGATACAGATGTGGCAGACATCAACACCCTGAATAATGACCTCAGCTTTCATCTGGTCAACCCCTATTCGAGCAGTGCCCATGATGGCCTGCTATTGACAAAAAACCTGCAGTTCATATTTGAGAAGAATGAAGTGTGGTACCGTGCTGGACCTGGGGATGATTGGCAAACATGGTTGGCCCTATATAGGCCTCCCGCAGTCATTGACATAGAGGTTACTCCCCTCTCCACTGTTGTGAAAAAGGATGGGACAGTCCGAAAGCTCTACAATCGGGGATCATCCTTCCTCACCTACATAGGTGAAGGTGTCTCCCTGACGAGGGTGGGTCACCGGATCGGGGTTACAGGTTGAAAGCTCCTGCTGCGTCGTCCATTCGATGTACCAGAAGAATATGTTAATCTCCAGGAGGGCACCCTATAGGTAGATGGTGTGTCACATGTCTCCAAAGTCAAGGGTGCTGTTAAACTGCTTCAGCGAGTCGTACTCACTAGCCCGCAAACGATTCATATAGTCCTAGAGCTACGTTTCTTAGCCGGCGGCAGAGTGAAGCAGCTAGCCCCTGCCCATGAGGTGATGAAGATCACTATCGATCCGGATGGAACAGGGCTCGATCTGGCACAGATATTTCTCGAGGGGTTCACTCTGTTCAGTTTAACTCTTCAGATATAGCCATGATTCTCATCATACTGCTCGTGCTGGCGTCTACAGCAGTGGCACAGGGCGCTGAGACTGCCATGATATTGGATGCCAAGTGGGCCCACTTCCGGGATGACCCCCGTTACAATCGGGTCGACCCCATGAGGAGAAACATTTATGACCACTTTCACCCATGTGAAGAGATCAAGTATTTATATTGGGTGGAGAGGGTGGGCCGTGGTTGTCTGCTGGGGACCCCTGCTCAGCACCAGATTCTCTGCGTAACATGTGAACATGCCAGAGTCTGCCGTGGTTCACATGCTAATCACTTTAGCCACCTCCAATGTGAGCCTTGTCAAGCTATATGGAAGCCCCAGGGATTGAGAGGGCGGTGGGGGCCACGGATCGTCAAACGGCGCCCAGTTGAGGGAGGTGGTATCATTTTAATTCCGACACTACTACTTAAGAAACTGGTAAGAATATTTTTGGTATTTTATTTCCTCGTGGATTATCATGAAACTGGCCAAATTTATTTACATTTGCCCATCGTTTCTGATATTGCACGAACGTGGATTTAATATGACGCAGATTGTTAGAGTTATTGCCTATGGATGCCATATAACACATATGCAATGCCTGAATCCATTTTTAGAATGGTTTGGGCGCGTTGTGATCAATTTATATAATTTGAATCCTGCATTTCCAGAATACCAAATCTCATGCTAACAATACAGGTAACCTATTGAAGCAGTAAAAGTCCCCCCCCCCACCCCAGTCATATTAGTATCGAAATATTCAACACAATGTTTATTAAATAGTAAAAACACACAAGGCGTCCATTTGACAGACTACTCAATGTTCCTGACAGACCTAGATACACTATTCAATACACATTTTGTTTGTGACGTCAGCCTACATGTGATGTAATTAAGTATGACCTCATATAGGCCTAATTGCGTGACAGAATGGATTTATCCGTTGGCGGATATCATCAAGCGCAGCGTTACAGAGACAATTCTTGGTAACTATGAATGTCGGGGAATAAAGTATTACCAACAAAAAAAGTAGATATTTGTGATCTACTTTTCGGACGAGCTATTGAAAGTTTAATCTTATTCCTGTTGATAGCTTGTTTGCAGGTCAGATAGGCCTAATATGGCTAGTCAAGGTATGACGTAGGAATGCCAATTTAAGTCCAAAAACTACATCAATAGAGGTTGACCTCCGTGTTATAAGAACGAGATATGCGATGGCTTGACGCCCTGAGCCATGTAGTAAGACAATATTATCAAGATAGTTATGCGTGTCAGCTGTTGAGTATTTTGAAACTAATTCTACGGGAAGCTGTTTAGTTGCTGAAACGGGCATCAGAAGCTGCCAGTAAAATTCCACTCAAAGTCATATTTTAGTGTAAATGATTTTGTTATTGTAAATCGTCGAAAATATTCCAATAATTTTCATAGCATAAAGCATGTTCATTTATTTTAGAAAGTGCAACCGAGATATGCAGCGACGCTGTCAAGACAGCCCCTTGTCTACTCCTGTCTACGCCCAACTACCCTTCTCCGTTCCACGGTGGATATGGGTCGTGTTGATGTTTACTCCAGGCGCGTAAGAATTCCATTATCGGTTTCAGCGTGTTGGGCATGGTATTCTACGGGGTCGGGTTCCGTCTTAAGGAATGCGAGCAGGAATTCGCTGTGTGGTCATTCTAATACAACGGTACCCGGGTGAGCCTGGATTGTAATGATAGAATGCATTATGGGTATGGCCGCATCGTCAGAGATTCTGTCCCGGATTTTAATGCTATTGTGGAACAGTCAGACACGTCGGGAAAATGGCTGCGGGAGAATCTAACTTGTCATTGACAGTGAGTTTGGTTTCAGAAAGTGCCAGGGCAGAAGAGGGTGACCAATTGTATAGCCACTGGGAGACTTGGGTCTTATGCCAGACATTCCACCAATAATCAACTCTTTAATCTTTAAAGTGTCAATGTTTAAAAGTCAAACCAACTCTTCAGGAAAGCTGTTGAATATTTTTGAAACTAATTTGTCTTAGGCAGCAACAGCTCCCAGTCAATTTTGACCTCAAATAACGATGAAACATCATATTAAGTGAAATAGTCTAATTTTCATGTTGATTTTTAGCATAGCTTAATACAGGTACTTCAAGTTAAATTTATTTCAAAATATTCAACAACATACATGAACCGTTGTTTTACAATTGAGAGTCTTGGGTCTATAAGTTATGATTGTTAATCTATAGATAAATCCATGCAAAATATCAGTGCGCATGTTTTAAATACACGTCTGTCTTATATTTTGCCACTAATTTGACTTGGAGCTGTTGCTGCCTATGACATTAACGTCTCCCAGTCAAATTAATGTAAAAATAGTAAACAAAATGTTTATTAATTCTCAATTTATGAATAGTTCAGTCAATATATAAAATGACCCACTACAAATTGCAACAGAATTCATTTTACAAACATTCATCTCAGAAAGGCAAACAAAAGGCCATATTAAAAGTCTTCCAAAATTGAAATATTGGAACAGTGACTAATTTGCATAAATCCAAGATGGCCGCCACAATATTTGTGATTACATAGTTGTGTCCTAATTGTCACTTTTAATCAAGCTATGTTTAATATTTAAAGATGTTAATACGTGCTCTTTAGAACAAGTAAGGCGTATATTTATATATAACCTTATAACTTTATCAAATATCCAACTAGCTGAACAATTGAGTACCCCCATCCCAAACCGAGCTCGGAAAATCGTGAAAATTAGTATGCCCGGGGCCTTGCAGATCGTTTTACTATTTGGCTCGCTGTTTATCTGGAGAACACCACGTTATGCATCCCTCCAAGTTATTCCTTTATCAGGGGGCACGGTCTGCATGTCCGCCTGTTCCGCCGCCTATACCAACAGCAGCAACGTCATCTAATGATCACTCTCAACAGTACCAACGCCACCACCATCATAAGCACTGCCGCCGGCACGACCACCACCACCACCACCACCACAAGCACCACCACCACCATCATCATCACTACCAGAACCACCACCACCACCGCCACGGCCACCATCACCACCAATACCACCACCACCACCACCACCACCACCACCACCACCACCACCACCACCACCACCACCACCACCACCACCACCACCACCACCACCATCACCGCTACCATAACCACTACCACCACCACACCACCACTAGGACCACCACCACTACCACCAACAACACCACCAGCAGCAACCCCACTGCCACCACTACCACCATCACCATCACGACCAATACTCCCCCACCACCACCACCACCACCACCACCACCCTCACCACCACCAACACCACCACCGCCACCATCATCACCACCACCACCACAACCACCATCACCGTCACTACCGTCACAATCACTACCACCACCATCACCACCGCCACTAAGTTACATCCTCCTAGTAAGCTACATTACCACTGACCCCGTCACCATTGCCGCAAGCATAAATCACCATGAAATAACAGCGACGACGATGACGATGCTACGTAAATCAAAGCAACTGCGTCGATAAATTCATAATAATGATATGTTTGATCCATATGAATGCTATATTAATTGAAACCTACATTTAATTTCGTGTTCGATACAACTCGATCTCGATACCACGTACATGTATATAATATCTCCCAGTTATCGTAATATATGCTAGTCCTATTAAAATGGTCCAATCGTCATTGGTACCATATTCATTCTGAATTCAAGGATACTATTTCTATGCAAGCTATGTACGACACGCGTTAATTATCCTGATAGCAATTTGTCATTTCAGTCAATTTACTTTCAGAAGTATCAGCATGTGTTTTACAAAATATCGAATCGAACGGAATAATCACTGTTTAAAAATACATCTCTCTCTCTCTCTCTCTCTCTCTCTCTCTCTCTCTCGCTCGCTCGCTCCCTCCCTCCCTCCCTCCCTCCCTCTCCCCCCCCCTCTCTCCCCTCTCTCTCTCTCTCTCACACACACACACACCCTGCCTGCCTGCCTGCCTGCCTGTCTGACCGCCCACCAGCTCTACCGCCAGCCCGCCCGTCTGTCTATCTGTTTGCCTGTATACCAGGCTGTGTGCCAGCCAACCTCCCTGCCTGCCTATCCACATGCATGCCTGCCTGTCAGCCTGCATGCCTGCCTGCGTGCTTTTCTGTATGTCTACTTCTTCTCGCTCGAATTACAATTATGTAATTAGTAATAACATTTACTCATATTGAAATAAAAACAAATGAAATAAATATGTTTAAATTCATTTAATTTTTATTGTTATTTATTTACGATGCGGTGCCAATTGTGTTGGTATTGCATGGCAGGAACTACCACTCTGCCATGGCCTCTCGCGTCAGCAAACACAACGATATCCAATCGTAACAGTTGCTCCAGCTTATCAAAAATAGAACTTATTTGATGAACAACTGCAAGACGTTAGAAAAAATAGAGTTGTAGGCCTATACTTTAATAGGTAAACTAAACTACATAATATACAAGTACACATTTTGCCGTACATCCGATCTAAAGTTATCTTCTAGCAATAATCATCAAATGGCAATGGAAGATTCGATTTGTCACTCAAGTATCTGACGTCAAATTATGCCACTTGTTAGCTGACGTCGCAATCAAATCACGTACAACCGTCACAAAAGATGCAAGTATCCGACAGAAACCGTCTGAATTGTAGTTCTTTGGTGAACATGCTGTTTAATATTTTGAAACTATAACCGCATCTTCAACTACAACATAGTGACAATATAAACTTATAATCAAAATAATCAGCAATAAAAACTTTGTTTTAGCCAGTGTTTAGCATATACCCTGATAACACAGGTTACTGGGCCGGTACGAGACCAATACAGGCTCAGTAACGGGCGTTATCAGGGTATGTGTATGCACAATAGTATGCATACTACCCACCCATAGGACGCTTATTCTAAGCAATTGTTTTAGAGAACTAGGGTTACGAGCAATTGTCAAGATTCGTGAGGAAAATTAAGACGTTAGCTTTGTAAATGTCTATTTGCAGGCCAATACGTTATCTTATTAATTTACCACTCAATCTACCATTACCAAGCCAGTGATTCGAATAATATATTATCATAAATGTACTTCTCTTGGGTTGAAAATAGACATTCTCCAAAACAACTGCAAAGATTGGTTTTGAGGGGAATGACAATCAAACGGTTCACAAAGTCTGTTAAATGGCAAAGCCTCTACAAACTGAGCAACACAACTCGTTAGAAATGTTTCAAAATAGTCTTTATACCCTCTGGTGTCAACTTAACACGTTAATGGTCATACCAGCCAAAACAGCACCGGCAGTAAGTTTGGGGAATGGTCATTTGCAAGCCAAGAGAAGACTATTTTGAAAATTTACCATTAGAATGACTTGCTCAGTAAGCGAGCCAGTCATTCCAGTGATATATATTTTTATTCGCCATCTTTTGGCCCATAAATGAACACTGACAAATAAAACACACTATTTAATTATCTTGCCTATTAACCCTGCAGCAATCACAAGAATTATCCATTTGTAGGACAACAAAAAGCTTGTTTTGTAACTTGCAAGAAACTTTATTTTGCCTGAAAATATGGATATTTACTGAGCAAATATTTAAATCGTCTTTAGAAATTTTGGCCATTAAAGTGTTAGTTGATATATGGGGAAGTTTTGAGATGCTGCAGATACAAGAGGAGTTAAAAGTGCTTTGAATTTGGATTTTCATCCCTGAGAGCACATGCTAAGGCAACTGGGCGGGACCTGGCTTTGCTTAAATTCTCTATTGCAAGTACGTAAGAATCCCCGGTGGAACCATCAATCAAACGAAGTTCGACCTCTTAGACACAAAACCCATACGTACATAGCTGATGATACAGAAGTCTGAAATAAATTTGGCAGCCTTCTGTAAGTGGCAATGAAGCGTTAGACACTAGTAATGTAATGATCCACTTCTAGCTTTATCCCGCCCATTGCTAGCTAAGCTCCGCCCACAATTTTCGCATGTTGGTATCGATTTATACACTTTGAATCCTGAATTCCCAGAATTCCAATTTCAAGGTAACCATACACCTAGGGAAGTAACAGTGCCCAGTCAAATTTGTTTCAAAATATGCAACAACATGTTTATTAAACAATAAATCCATGAAAAACATATAATTCGTACGTTTGACGAACATTTCAATGTTCTACGAGCTAGATACATTACTATGTATTGTGAGGTCAGCCTACATGTGACGTAATTGATTATGACCTCACATACTTAGGTGACAGATCGGATAGGTCCATTGCAGAGAATCGCTTCCGCATGACGTCAGCGTGTATTTCTAATTCATATTCAATTGACTAATAATGGAGGGATCTGACCTGTCACTCAAGTATCTGACGTCATAATCAATTGCGTCGCATGTCAGCTGACATTGTAATATTCCGGTATGATTAAGTAAAAGCTACACATTTCAGTGACGATTCTTGACGTCGTCAGGTGAGGACTCGCTCCCAGTCTGATGCGTTGCGCTATCCTGTCATGCGTACTTGCTTTTTACTTAAGCAAGTACGCATGACCGGATATCGCAACACATCGAACTGGGAGCCAGTCTTCACCTGACGACGTCAAGAATCGTCACTGAAATGTGTCGCTTTGACTTTTAAATAACTCATACCGCAATATTACAATGTCCATAAAGTATTTGTTGCGATCGGAACAGAACCATGAATATTCCACATGCCTCACCATAGTCAGGCAGCATGTGAAATCATGTGGGAATTTTATGATGAAAGCGGGCCTCCCATTTGGATGTCTTTAGGAAACCACAAGGAGCAATACAGGCGTTTGTGACAAGTTGGGAATCTGCTCTGGGCCTTGTAATATCTTTTTCCAAGATTTCGTGTAATGTACTTTCAATTTAGCCCAATTCATCCATTGACTATCTATGTGGGTTTTTGTATCCAAGTTAAAGGCGACTTTTTGTAATAAATAGACCTTAGTAACATGAAATTAAAAATTACTCAATGTTTGCAATGTATTTCCCCATGCCACAGAGAATGATAGCGTAAGAATTGTGGGAAGTATTATCAGTATGCCTGTCTGTATGACTATCTGCAGCAAGGCTCAGGAATGCACGAAGGTAGAATCGCCTAATTTGGCACATGAATTCATAATGCCAATAGGTAGAAAATATTACAGTTAGAGCTCTAAGGGTCAAATAGCTAGTCCCCGGTGCAAGAATTGAGAATCAGCAGACTCTGCACATAGGTTGACGTTGTTGACGTAACTTTAATGTCACAGATCATAGAATTCTGCAAACGTATACCTACCGGCTATGTTTTAATTATACATAAACGTAATGCCATATTTGTTCAGTAATTGAGTAATTGTTACCAGTCTGTGTGCCAGCCAACCTGCCTGCCTGTCTGTCTTCTTGCCTGCCTATCCACATGCATGCCTGCCTGTCAGCCTGCATGCCTGCCTGCGTGCCTTTCTGTATGTCTACTTCTTCTCGCTCGAATTACAATTATGTAATTAGTAATAACATTTACTCATATTGAAATAAAAACAAATGAAATAAATGTGTTTAAATTTATTTAATTTTATTGTTATTTATTTACGATGCGGTGCCAATTGTGTTGGTGTTGCATGACAGGAACTACCACTCTGCCATGGCCTCTCGCGTCAGCAAACACAACGCTATCTAATCGTAACAGTTGCAATTGAGTAATTTTAGTTATTATTTTGAAGGACACGCGAATGTCAAGCAACGGTCACGGAGTGAAATGTCGAGATATTGCGAAATAATAAAACTTGCCCAAGACTATTGGAATCTGTATTTTGATAACAATTGTTATTATTTTTGCAGATATTGATAAAGAATATTAAAATATAACATCGTTAACTGACTTTGGTGTGTTTATATAATAACGGTTTGTCTGTCGTTTGTCTTCTATTGGCTAACAATTGTGCCAGGTCTTGTCATTTGTTGATGGAATAAAACCAAATTTGGCAGATGTGTTCATTTCCCAAATACCTAGTGGAGCAATAAAATGCAATTCGCAGACCTTCAAAGATCAAAGTTAAAGCCATTGTTAGATTGAAACATATCTGAAAAATATAAGCATTCACTGAATGTGTTGTCTGGTGATATTTGAGTTAAAACATAGTTACATAAATAATATTTTACGGTGACAACCCCATTGTAACATGTCCAACAACAACAATGGCAAACTCCTATGACGAGCAAATTCCAAGAAAACTTATGTGTGCTAGGACCAACTACAATTTGTGTATAAACTGTCAGCAGGTAACCAATGAACAATTAATGGCAAATCCACAGACAGATTCTTTCTGGAAATATCTAAAATATGTCCGGGAATGTCTAGTCTACGGTGACAAAAATTATCTATCAATTAGTAATAGACATGGAATAGATGTTCCTATCCCTGAGCTTCAAGACAATAAGGCAATGTGGGATAGACCATGTTATCAAACAGCTGCTCATGTAACAAAGACAGAAAGTGAAAGGCATGTCATCCCAGCACATGAATATGCAACATGAGTTGCACTGCTTAAACAGGCCCAAACGATAAGTGCACATGTAGCTGGTTCAGAAAGGAAAAATTTGATAACATTAAATCAGGATCAGTATGAACGTACTATAAGTCTCCAAGAATTCATGCCTCATTTGCACTACAACTATATTCTACTCATATGCTAAATCCATACAGTTTTCTGCAGAATACGAGAAATTGGATCCTGTATTGACAGTAGTGGTATTGATGACTCATGGATTGAAGCCGGGTTGTATGTCACACTTACAGTACGTCAAATAACTGAAGGAAGGCATATATGACAATAGAAGTTCAAGCTCATGTAACCACACTAAAAACGGGATTCAACTGCATTTCTTGATTCAGATTTTGAGATTCATGTTAATCTACCCCCTGTTTAAGACTTTATGCTCGGCCTCAACGTAGCGCAGGGGTGTAACCCACTGGGTGTCAATCCAGATATTTGGAGGGGCTAACCAGAGCATTATGCACAGCGCTAATGAAATGGCACTTGGAGATTGAATCAACCGAAATGGTGCTCGCCCTCTGAGGATCCGCCAAGCAGGTGCAGTGCCGGGCTCCACGCCTCGAAAGATCCCACCCTCAGCTACTGGAGGTCCCATCAACTCGTCTTGTGGAGCCAGGGGACGAGGATGGAGGGCTACCGGCCAACCGAAAGAGAACCCGAGTATCAACATCATGCACTGGAACGCGGAAGGGGTTGCCAACAAGAAATCAGAGCTCGAACAGTTCCTGTACGAAAACAACATTGATATCTGCTGCATCCAAGAGACACACATGCAAGAAGGAAAACCATTTAAGATCAGAAGTTACCAGATTTTCCGGCGTGATCAAAGAGGAAGGAAGAAAGGCGGGGTGATCACCTTGGTCCGAAACAGCGTGAACGCCAGCCAGATCAGAACCTTTATGGACGAGGCAAAATATATCAAAATATATCAAGATCAAGGTAACAACCAGCAACTCTGTGATTGTCAATTATTACTGCCCTAATGACAAGAATCTCTCACTTGATACAATCCAGGTCCCGGACTGCCACTTCCTCATTGCGGGAGACTTTAATAGCCAGTCCCAGAGCTGGGGATAAACGAGAAGACATTGAAGGATGGCAAGATGAAAGCACCTTTTACTTGTCAACGATCCCGCAGACCAGCCTACCTTCTACTGGCGCCGATGCACTCGGCAACAACGCTGGACTTGGCATTTTGTACAGAAGACATTCACAGAAACCTCAGTAGAGTGGTCGGATCGCAGTTAGGAGGAAGCGACCACCGCCCAGTCCTCCTCTCTCTTTCTGGAAGTATTTCGACAAGATCACCTCAACATCCAAGGTGGAACTACAAAAAGGCAAATTGGAGTCTGTTCGGCATTCGTTCCAATGAGCCTACCCAAAATATAGCAGTAGAAGGGAGAAACATCAACAATGTGGTCAAGGAATTTAATTCAAGTATCCTCAAGGCTGCCAACGAAGCGATTCCTCGAGGGTTCAGGAAAAACTACCGGCCCTACTGGACAACAGAACTGCAAGCAGCACATGATAAACTAGACAAGGCCAGAGAAGATGCAGAGGATAATCACTGTCATGAAAACCACTTCACACTACAACAAACTAAAGCCAGGTATCTAAAGACCAAGCTGGAGGCCAAAAGAAGAAGCTGGAGGGAAAAGACGGAATTGTTTAGTTTAGAGAGAGACACCACAAAGCTATGGAGACTGACTAAAGCACTGAATGATGAGGGTGTCGGAGGAGAGAAGATTACTCTTGAAGAAGATGGACAAACACTGACAGGAAAGATGGCTGCAGATGCCTTTGCGAAGGCATATGCAAAAGACAGCAACATTTCTATACCACGAATGCATCAAAAAGACGTTAGAAAAGAGCAAAAGGAAAGAACAGACACCAACACTCACGATGCAATGAAAGTTGACATTAGTTTAGCAGAACTGAAGAAGGCTATCCGCCAATTGAAGAAGAAGAAATCTCCCGGGCCAGATGGCATTACGAATGAAATGATCCAACACCTTGGTAATGCATCTCTTCGCAAGCTGCTAGACATCTTTAATCTCAGTTGGACCAATGGAGAGGTTCCTCAGTGCTGGAAGGAAGCCAGAATGACTCCTATTCTGAAAAACAGGAAGAACAAGACGAAAGTGCTGAGCTACCGTCCTATCAGTCTTACAAGCTGCATATGCAAGACCATGGAGCGCATCATCAACCAGCGGCCGCAGTGGTACCTGGAGTTGGAGAACATTATAGTTTCAGAGACGGTCGGCTTCAGAAGATACAGGAGCACAGAAGATCAAACAACACATCTTGCACAGGTCATAGAGGACACTTTTCAAGCCAAGAAGGTGATGCTAGCTGCCTTTATAGATCTGTAGAAGGCATTTGACAAGGTGTGGAAGGATCGCCTCCTCGTGAAGCTCCGGCGCACAGGCATCGGTGGCAACATGTTCCAAGTCACACCTACACAATCGCAGAGCTAGGGTGCCGGTGGATGGGCAATCTAGACAGACTGTATTGCTGAGACAAGGGGTACCACAAGGCGATAATTATCACCAACTCTGTTCATACTCTTCATTAATGACATTGTAGCAGAGCTGCGCAATGGGATCCAAGCAGCCCTCTATGCAGATGACCTCGTACTCTGGTGCACCGAGGAGTACACAACGACTGCCACGTACAGAATGCAGCTCGCCTTGGACAGAATTACAGCTTGGGAGAATCGCTGGTGTATTACCATCAACAAAGAAAAATCATCAGCCATGCTATTCTCACTGTCCACCAAAACCAAGGTTGGCAATCTGACACCGGGTGGTACTCCACTCGAGTACGAGGACCAGCAGACATACCTGGGAGTCACATATGACAAATGATTAACATGGAAGGAGCACATCCAGAACGCAGAGGCAAAGGCCAGAAGAAAGCTAAACATCATGAGGAAGCTGGCAGGAACAAAGTGGGGTGCCAATGAAAGGATCCTCAAGACCATCTACCTAGGTGCCGTACGACCACACCTTGAGTATGGATCCAGCTCATGGATGACAGCAGCTAAATCTCATCAACAGAACCTCGACAGAGTACAAAACCAGGCACTGCGCATCATCACTGGTGGAATGAGATAAACACCAATAGAAAAAATGGAGCAGACTGCAGGCATCCCCCCACTTAGCAAAGGAAGGGGAATGAAAAGCACTGATCCGAGCTGCAAAGTTCAAATCGTTCAACAACCACCCGATGAAGATCAAGCAAGCACAGCTGTCATCAGGAAGACTTAAAAGATCAAGTTTTGTGAAAGAGACAAAAGCACTTCAAAGGAAGCACCAAGAAGTTTTGCCAGCACAAATAGAATATCCAAACCACACCCTTGATCCTCCACCCTGGGAAAACAAAGTAGAGAGCATAGCTATTCGCACCACAGTACCTCATCTCACAATCAAAGATGAACACAGGCCTGACGCTAGCCATGCTGGAAGAAATGTACCCTCAGGAGACATGGATAAGGATCTACACAGATGGATCAGCCAAAGATGCAATTAGGAGCGGAGGTGCCGGACTGCACATAGAGTATCCAAACGGACAACATGAGTCAGCTGCAATACCGACAGGCAAACACTGCTCAAACTACAGAGCTGAAGTCGAAGCACTGGTTCATGCTGCTAATACCATCAGCAGAACAGCAGACCCTATTGAACAGGTTGTCTTTTTATCTGATGCCCGCTCCGTCCTTGAGGCTATCACCAAAGGTAAGCTGCCACAACTTGAAGAAGCACTACAAACCATCAAATGCTTTCGAATAGCACTGCAGTGGATCCCCTCACACTGGGGAGTTCAAGGAAATGAGGAAGCAGACAAGATGGCAAAGGTGGGTGCAGAAGAGAATCAGACAGAAAACATGGTTACCCATACAGAGATGAAGACTATCATCAAGTCACTCTATAGAACACCTCTATCGGAAGATGCCTACCATCATCTCTCGAGGCCAGAGAAAGTGACCATTTTTAGTCTCAGAACTGGAGCAACACATGTACAGGCGGTTCCACCTTACGACATCGGCCGCTTGTCCTTGTGGAGAAGCAGAACAGACCACAGAGCACATACTTCAATGTTGCAGTACGTATCAGCTGCTGAGAGAAGAGATCTGGCTTCTGTCTACCTCTTTTCTTGAAAAGTTGTATGGGCCTGTGGAAGAACTGCAGAAAACCACAGATTTCATCTTGAGAACGGCTCTCCAAGTGTGATACCAGCGATCGAAAAGAAGAAGAAGAAAGAAGAAGATGTTAATCTACAATGTATTTCAAGTAGTCCTAGGCAAGCAAACATATGAACAGTGAAGCGCTGAACATAATTGACGTGGCAGAAAAAGAGAGTCTGAGACAAGATGATGCACTCTGATAATAACCATAGCAAATACCCTGTGTTTCAGTTCCATCGAATATACACGGAGATGATGTTGACATGGCCATTGTTTTTACGAGCTACCAGACACGGACTCTGGAACTTAGTCCTGGGTTCTCTAGAGAAGTTATGTACATACTTCGTCAGTCGAATAGGCTAAAGTATGCAGGCTGTATGCCTGAGTATGCGAACACCGGTGTACAACCTTCAACACAGTGACCATGATGTGTAGCTGTGGCTTCACGATGGTAACTTTAGTGTGAATAAGTATAATGGCAGCGACAGAGCCCCAGTCAAATTAGTTTTAAAATATTCAACAGAATGTAAATATTTAGTAACTCCTTCAGCGACATACAATTCGTACACTTGACGTGTTATTACATGTTCATGATGGAATTAGATACGTCAACCATCGTGCAGTATGATTGTCACGTCACCTTACATGTGATGTATTGATTATGACGTCATTTACTTGAGTAATAGAGCGGATCCATCCATTTCCTCCAAATTGAACAACTAATTTGAAAGCACGGCCTATCAGCTAAGCCATCATAGTTGGATAATTAAAATTGTATTGGAAAGGAGCGCGACATTATTAACTCATGTAGTTATATATATCCGGGACGGAAATTTCTCAACATTCTATTGCTAAAACCACACTGCTTACCTTGAAACCAATTTGAGGGGAAATCATTTCCATTTTCATTATCATTCAAATTCTTTTATTATTTTATTTTATACAATATTCTTATTTTTTAAATTTAATTATCGCGTGGATGATTCAGCATGAAAACGGTTAATTTGAAACATAAAAGTCACTGACACATCAACAGCTATTAACATCTAGAATTCAGAAGGCATATACCTCAATAATTTTTTCAGCTACCGTAGAATGATGTGGACTGGATATTTAGGCATTACTGTAACTGGAAGCCGTTGTTTCTTTGCACAACAAAGATTCAAAATGACATTGGTTTCTCAGCAGTTAACAACACGTCTCTGACTCATGTTGCGCCTGGTATGCAAGATTGAAATGTCAAAGTGTAACATCCAATCTGCTGTTATAAATTACGGTAATTTTGCGATCTGATGTCGTCATTATACATGCGCGTGGGCCATCTAGCCAGTATATACGATATCTATGCGTTCACATATTGACGTGAGTTCGGTAAATTGCAATTGCGCATGTCCGGGTGTTCACTGACTGGGTGACGCAAACGATCAGCTGCATATATAGCCTTCAAAATGACTAAATTATCTTTTGGTAATTTGAAAAGAAATTGAACAGACGCAAATTTACAGATTTTTATCAAAAATAAAATTCTATTGACCATATTAAAACAAGAAGGCTAAAGCGTGATATGTCTCGCCATTGATATAATTGACCACTGGATATATATTTTGATACTTAAAAGGCAAACTACTTGCATAATCATAATAATTATGAACTAAAGAGGGACGTGGATGTAGTGAGAGAATTTTGGTAATGTCCATACACTGACTCCTATGATCGCAGATTTTGTAATTCTTTGGAGTCCTCATTGCCTATAAAACCGAGCCATTATCAATTTAAACGTGTTAAAATAATCATCTAAGTCCAAAACCGTAATGATGCGAATTGGATCTCTGAATTGATGATCAGCAATATGTTACTTGTAAGGGAATTGAGTTAATTTTGCATATCTTATCTCAAAGAAGTTAAATATTAGGGTCTGGTAAACTACTATTCCATTTATACGGTTTCCAAAACACAGAAAAACTCAGGAAATTCCTCACAAATAAAAATATTAATGATGGGGAATGCATCCATATATAGCATAGAGGGTGTCTGTAAAGTTTCCTTGATATCCGATGAGCCATTGTTGTAAAATAAGGCAATTAAAAACTTTAACGCAAATTAATGAAAAACTATAACGGAAAATATTCAAAGTCCAAAACCGCGAAATAAAACATGAGAAATTCCCTGAAAATCTGCTTAGTAATGATGACGATCGCATCCCTGCATTGGATAGAACCAGTCTGTAAAGTTTCATTGAAATCTGATGGGTTATTCTTGACTAATAAAGCTAATGAAAAACTTTAACGAAAAAATCATCTAAAATATTCACTGTGAAGTCCAAAACCGCGAAAAAAATCCATGAGAAATTCACGGAAAATGTGCTTAGTAATGCTCAGGTTTGCATCCCTGCATTGGATAGAACCAGTCAGTAAAGTTTTGTTAAATTCTGATGAGCCATTCTTGACTAATAAGGCTAATGAAAAACGTTAACGCAAAACTTATCCAATTCATCCACGCGACGAAAACGCCGAAAAAAACATGAGAAATTCCTCGAAAATCTGCTTGGTAATGAATAAGATAGTATGCCGACAAGGGATCGAAATAGTTTGTAAAGTTTCATCAAAATCCTAGGATCCATTGTTGAACAATAAGGATACCGAAAAACTTTAACACAAATAACGCAAATATTCAGCAAAATATTCTAAATCCAAAAAGCATTGAAAAAATCATGAGAAATTCCCCAAAAATCGGCTTAGTAATGATGAAGATCGCATCCCTACATTGGATAGAACCGGTCTGTAAAGCTTCATTGAAATCTGATGGACCATTCTTGACTAACAAGGCTAATGAAAAGCTTTAACACAAATAACACGCTGACGACGCAACCGCCGCCACCGACGAGGGCGCCGACGACGCGGGAATGTGTAATACCTATGTCTCGCTTTTCCCTTCGGGGCGAGACAATGAGACTTTATTCGACTACGTAATAGGTTTAGCAACAAAAACAATGTCTTGGAAACTCTTTATCCGGTGATAAAATACTGAAAAGTGAAATGCCACTTTTGAGAGGGTAACAAGCAATCTAGCAAGTATATACGATATATATGACTGAAAGTAATACGAGGATCTGATCTCAAGGATCTGACGTCATAATCAATTACGTCACATGTAGGCTGACGTCACAATCACATATTACAACTCCGTCATGAAGCTCAATATGTCCGTCGAGTGCACGAATTGTATGTCTTTGATGGATTTGCAATTTAATAAACATTCTGTTGAATATTTTGAAACAAATTTTACTGGGGACTGTTACCGCCTGTTCAACAGCTTACCAATATGTCCTGCTATTGACCCTGTACCGGCCCAGTAAGCTGCGTTATCAGGATATGTATACATATCAATAAATCTTGACTATCCAAAAACACTCAATATATTTTAGTTCCTATCTGCTAAAGATACAATGTTTCCTATTTTCAACCTGATGTAGTGTATTTCTTGCCATGAGTGACCATTCCTGTTTTCCTCAAATTAGATAGATGGCCGTTTCTCATCGTCTGTCCACCTCATTAGGGTGAGATAATCTAATTTGACAGATACCGGTTTTCGTAATTCATTCTCCATTAAGACTAGACAGGCCGCTTTAACCCCATCAATGACCCCCGACAATCCAGACACAGGTACCTAGTTGGCCTATATTGGAACAATGTAGATGGTGGGGAGATGGCACAGTTATAAATGACTTCTTTCAGATAGCGGTGGAACGAATCATATTGGAACCTTTCTTTCTAAAAGACGCCAGACAATACCCGATCCGACAAACGTGAATGCCTATATTCTTAAACATAGAAAGTGTGTTCCCTTAAAACGTTATACCTAGTATACCCATAGACTAATTATATGAACGCATCAGCGATCAGAACTCCGATATTTGACACAGGATTGCAGCCTCTATAGCTTTTATAAACTGCAACAGCTTTCGCTATCGAGATTTTAAAAGAAATACCCATGTTCATATGAAAATGCAACTCTTTTTAGCGCCGCCATATATTAACCCGCTAGCATCCTGATAAAGGATTCTTATTAGAGCAGGTTTCATTCCACAGTAGGCCTACTACAGTTGGTTAACCCTCTGAACCCCCAGTACCAAACTCTCAATTTCAATAATCAAAATAATCATGTAGATAAACGGTTTAACCCTTCCATTTCGAAGCCGGCCAAAACTAGGCTCTAGAGTGGTTTTGACGGTTGGACATTTACAGGCGAAGATAAGATTATTTTTGAAAAGTTTTTAGCGGAATGCCTGGCTCGGTAAATTTTTTCAAAAATAGTCTTCTCTTGACATGCAAATAGACATTCAATAAGCAAATATTTAGATTTTCTTGATCAAATTTCACCATGAAAGGGTTAATATCTTGAAGGTAGTTTGGCAGTAAATTACATTCAAAATATTAAACAGAATATATTTTCCGTCACGTTGTAACTGTTTTTTAGTATTTTGGTTGTTCGGGAGTTACAGTTTAGGGGGTAATGGATTACGGCGTATCGTATTTTCGTATTTTCTTTATTACACTCAGGCCGTGACAGCGGCATATGAGGATTATTTGTACATTGACAATGGCGGTAGAAATACACTATTATTATTATTATTATTATTATTATTATTATTATTATTATTATTATTATTTTTATTATTATTATTATTATTATTATTATTATTATCATACCATCTCCGCCGCGCTGCCGACGAGGGCTACGACAGTGGGATCGCTCACATAATAATGATAACAACAATAATCAATTTGTTAACTATTTTGGGCCACTTGCCCCTGCAGTGTTTCAGGCAGTATTAAAGGAGAACTAACTTCATATAATAGTTGTTCAGCTGATCTAACACGTCATTCGTAAACTATACTATAATATTACGCTTATTATCATGCAGCTAAAGAAAGCTATTCAGGCTTGAGTAGTTTAAACGTTGGTACATTTCCAAAGCCTATGGTGGCTGTCATGCCTTACTTTTCAACCAATCAGAAGGAAAAACTAGCGTATCTGCCTTGGTCATACGCTCAGTCATAGCGGTGTCACATATAATTTGGCAATATGATATGAAAACAATCATACAAGTAAGCTGATGACTATTCTGAGACCAGTTTGACCGGAAGCCATTACTGCCATAGGCAATGACAACTTCCAATCAAATTATCCCCAAAATATTCACCAAGATGATTTGCATAATAAAGAATGTAATGCATTGGCACTTACGTGACACCATACACTATCGCTTGAGTAAACAAAATCACGGTGCTCACTGTTCAAGGTTTACACCATGTCACAAAGCAAATGATTGTGATACATGTAAGGGAATGTAGCAGGATGTGAATGATATGGAATCAATAAACTATAATCTATCGTACAATCTATCGCATTTGAGATGAGATTAGCATCGCTTTAACAATGATGACGATGGATACTTGGGTTGATAGATAACTCGGGTGTATGATTGGGTGAGAAGATGGATGAATTAGTCCAGCTGTTTAATTTTTTTGATGCTAACAAGTATTTGGAGAGTTTGATAAGGTGCGGTGTATTGCATATTGCAAACAATCCTTTAGTTTTCTCGGTATTAGGGTTTTCTGTATAGAATCGTGGTATGAATTTCTGCCTTTGTCTATTGAATTTAGAGCATGAGAAAAGAAAATGCATCTCATCTTCTATGCAGTTGCATTCAGAACACAATCTTTCTGATCTGTCAATACCTAGCCATCTTTTGGATTCAATCGCTAGTTTGTGGTTTAGTGTTCGGAAATGACATAAGATAAGAGCTTCTCGGTACGGTAGGATTTTTTAATATTTCTCTAAAACTATATTCTCTTTGATCTGTTTATAGAATGTCAGACGTGACGATTGGTTTATGGTTGCTTTCCACTCATCGGTATATTGTTGTTCGAGGACGCTTTTTGTTTTTGGTGATTACTTGTGCGGTGTTTATTTCCTCCTGGTCGAACAAGTCTGCCTGGCCAGTTATTTCTAGAATGAATTTGATGGTTTTAATCCATTTGATTTCAATATTTCGTTCTCTTGAGAATTCTAATGCTAAGTAGTACAGTGTTGATGACAGTTTCCCATATCCAGCGTTTACCAACCCCGCCCAGAACCTGACCATATTACATTTTATAGTTATATTGAGTGGCAGTCGGCCCAATTCGCCATATATCATGACATTTGGTGTGTATCGGTACGCGACAATTTGATTATGGCGCGAGGGACATGTACCGTCTAATTACAAATCACTGGGGCCACTAATCGCTAACTTAACATCTGATTGTATTCGTTATAGAGGAGATATATCACACGGGATAGCCATTCTAGTTATGCTTATTGTGAGAGCAATTTAATGGACCTTTCCTGTTTTAGCTTTGCCCCGCCCATATCTAGCTAGGCTCCACCCACACCTCACTCGTGCTGGGATCAATCGACGTCTGATCTCCCTGACTATCAATTTCCAGAAAACTGTACAGGTAAGCTGTTGAATATTTTGAAACTAATTTGACGGGGTTCTGTCGCTGCCTATGGCAACCTCTCTCTCTCTCTCTCTCGCTCTCTCTCGCTCGCTCTCTCTCTCTCTCTCTCTCTCTCTCTCTCTCTCTCCAGCGGTATCAAATTGCTGTGGCTTCTGTAGGAGGCCGCGATGCCACACTCGGTCAAATGCTTTCGAAATTTCGAAAAATAAGAACAGTACTTCTTTTTGTTCATCTAGAGCTTTGGCGAAATCTGTATACATTCCTAATAGTTGATTTACTGTAGAATGTGAAGGAAGAAAGCCAGACTGATACGGAGTGATGCTATCTCTAATGTGGTTGTAAACGTATTTAAAAACAGTTCTTTCGATGACATTGCTAAGGCAACTCTAGAGAGATATTGGTCGATAGCGCATGACACGTGTGTTTTCCCCCTTTTAAAAAATTGGAGTTACATTGGCAATTTTCCAGGAGGTGGGAAATTTTGAATTTATGAGTGAGTAATTAAAGAGACGCGCTAGAATCGGAGCTAGAATTTCTTTACTCATGACTAATAGTTTAGGATTTAGTCTGTCGGGACCGACAGCTTTTGAGGTATCCAGCTTAGAAAGTATATCTAGAACGTCTGGAGTCGTTATTGTGATCATAGTTAAAGTGTTCTGTATATAGGGATAAAGGGGGTAATTCGCAATACTTGAAAAATAGTGATTTAGAAGATTAGCCTTTTCAATAAAGTCATGGGTAAATGAGCCGTCACCACGTTTTAAGGGGGTATATCGCCATAATTGGAGTTAGTGTCAAACAAGAAAGACTTGCTCAACTTCCACCACAGTTTGGAACCTGTGCGTCCATTTTTTATTTTTACTGCCAGTTTGATTTTAAATTCCTGTTTGGCTGTCCTAACTAAGGTGTTGACCAAATTTCTATGTTTCTTAAAATTTGCAAGGTCCTGTTCTTGTTTGGTTTTCCTTGCTTTCTTATACAGTTTTTCTCTAATTCTCATCTCGTGTCTAATTTTGCTAGACATCCAGGCTTTATCATCTGGGTGGATGGTGGCTGTTTTGTTCGGTATGCTAGCATTGGCTGCATTAGTAATATTTGTAGTAACGGTTTGGCACCAGCTATCGACGCCACGCTCGTCGGAAAGGGTAATCCACGGAGCATTAGATATGTGGTTTCTAAATTTCACCCAGTCAGCCTTTGCGTAATCCCATAGATGGCGCTTGTATGATTTCCGTTTGGGTTTGCAGGATGTTATGGTCATATGTACTGGGGTATGATCGCTGCAAAAAGGTGCAAGAATGCCACTATCTTTGACAAGCCTAATATTGTTAATTATAATAGGGTCAAGTAATGTATTCGAGACAGGGCGGGTTGGTTCTGTTATTAGCTGATAAAAGCCCAAACTGGTAATAATGTCGCGTAGGTAGTGGTTTGTCGTACTAAGGAGATCATCATTTAGGTCCCCCAGTAACAGAATGTTTTTATTCGGGTTTAAATCGCGGACGTTTTCTATGTTATCGGAAATGATTTGCCATTTATCGACATCAGTATTGGGTGGTCAATAACTTACACACATTAGCAGTTCTGGTCGATCATAAATTTCTATCCAGATCATTTCAATACTACTAGATTCATTTTCAAGACGGCGAGAAGCGGCGATGTTATTGGTTATATAGACGCATACTCCGCCCCATGCTTGCTGACGGTCCCTTCGATATTTCTTGGAAGCCTTGAAGTGTAATAGTGTCATTGTTTACGTTTTGTGTAAGGTGGCTTTCTGTAATAGCAATGATGTTAAAATTAGACAAGTTTGCAAGAGAATATATACAAGACATTGTAAAGTTCTAGTATCTGCAGAAGAAGCATTTTTGGACGGTGTTGGGCCTGTCCACAGCGGTCACCTTGAGGTCAATCAAATTTGATTTCTAAAGACAGTAGTCGGCTAATTGAACGGAAACGGCCAGAAGGATCTAATTACTCGCCAGACGCGGACAGTTACAACCTCGTGCCATATTCTGTATCCACAATATTGTTAATTCAATTCAAAATTCGAGTCATCCCTATATATTTTGAAGGTTTTAGTCTGGATAAATAACCAAACAATTCAGAAAGTGCATTCGATGTGGACAGATTAAATAAATATGCTGTTGAATATTGCGAACATATCAATCGAAACTTTGCTGTTGTTATCGAAAACTATTATTAAGAATGTTTTTCAGCATACGCGGCAAGGATTTATTCTACTTCAGAGGTAGAACTGCAAAGATGTGCATGGCGTTACATCGTTCAATGGTCACCTATTACACCATTACGCTCGCTCTGGCGTCTTGTCACGTTCTTTTGCCGATACGTCAAAGTTCTTACTGGTTCGTTACATAGTTTGAATACACGTGTGCGCATCCCGTCAATCAACATCAGGGCCGACAACCAGTAGCATTGGTATTCGGTGATATGGATGAATCCACTTTTAGCTTTTTCCCGGTTATCTCTAGCTAAGCTCCGCCCATGTTTTGCACGGGTTGGGATCGATTTATATACTTTCAATCCTGAATTTATAGAATCCTAATTTCATGATAACTATACAGTTAACCTATTTAATATTTTGGAACTAATTTGACTGGGGGCTATTACTACCTATGGCAGCAACAGTGGCCAGTCAAATTAGTTTCAAAATATTCAACAGAATGTTTATTTAGATGGTAAAGACATACAATTCGTACAACTGATAGTCTATTCGAGGTTCATAATGTATTTAGTTACTTCATTCGTTACACATTTTCATTGTGACATCACCCATGACGTAATCGATTATGAA
This sequence comes from Chaetoderma sp. LZ-2023a, assembly GCA_034401795.1. NCBI lineage: Eukaryota > Metazoa > Mollusca > Caudofoveata > Chaetodermatida > Chaetodermatidae > Chaetoderma > Chaetoderma sp. LZ-2023a. The sequence continues at coordinate 56,524 of JAVVLW010003623.1, forward strand.
GTTGTATACTTGCGTGGCAGATTGGATTCATTCAATAGAAGGCTAACATATCTCATAAGCCTCGGCAATGTTTTGTTCCAGATCATTGCTGGACGACTCTTGGAAGGTGCTGTATCTGCTGTACTATATGGTAACATCAACAATGGCGGGCCGTTGCATAGTTTAGCAATAAACCGACCATTTCTAGCTACGCGCTGCCTATTTTTAGCTAAACTATGTATTTTGGAATCGATTTATATACTTTGAACCCTAAGTTGGCAGACTCGCCATTGCAAAGAAATTTCAAAGAAGTTATGCAAGTAAGCTGTTGAATGTTTTGAAACTAATTTGGCCGAGGTCTGTTTCTGCATCTCGTACACTAGTCTGGCTTTTCCACCTTCATTATGGCGCTAGCTAGCCATGCAAATCGGATTCCTTGATTTTAGCTATATATGAGAACAACACCTCGATACTGGAGCCCAGTACTGTGACATTTTGAAGAACGTGTTGTGTGAAATGGGGTTAGATTAATTTGATTAATAAATGAGCAGAAGTTTAGAGAGGTATGTTATTAGTTGTCACTCTGTTTATTTACATGGTCTAAATTATTCTTATATTAAGTAATGTAGTTTCTTTCAATAAATTTGTAGTGCAGTTTAATTGCGCTATCTTGGTATCACACCATTATATAGCATAAACAGCGCCGGCGCCGGCGCCGACGCCGGCGTCTACACTACACTGAAAAGGGCCAGCTAGCGTTACACAAGCTGTCATAAGTTGTCTGTAATCGAGATGTCCTCTACATGAAATAACAAGACAGCATATATCAACATTTATTAACAATTTAATGGTTATGGCTGGTCAAAAGATCAAAATAGTTGAGGATGTCCATTTGCAGGCCAATATAAAACTATTCTTGAGAATTTACCATGGAATGATTGACCCGGACATGTGCCACTTTGGTGACGGACCTTCGTCATTTGATTGTGGCATCAACTAACAACTGACGTATTTTGATAATGACGGCATATACGTGAGGTTGAACAGCACACACCCTCCACCCCCACCCCTACATGTCTAGGCAGGATTTCATTGCATGTACCTGGCACTGTAGGGGCACTGCTAATGTGGTACGACTAACATCCATCACCCGCCCACGCTAGTATACCAGCTATCAACCTAGTATCGCCAGGTCACAAAATACTAATACGCATCTTAATGAAGTACGACGATGGAAGCAAACCAGCCACGGGTTAGGCTTCTCTCCTCGTCTAAAGCCAGGTTAAATAGCAGTTTCATTGGCCAAATATTTTCTCCGAAAATCATTTGACCAAGGGAATTGTTTGAATCCTGTTCTCAGACAAATACCAAAACGAATTGTCCGATGTCTGCTCGTTAACTAATTTACACGTCTCGATATCGAAAATGAAAATTGTCAATTCCCAGTAAGGGAGATTCTCTGAGAAGCCCTTCGCAAGTATCGGAACAAACAGAATGCGACGCTGATTGAAACTGACAAGGTTGTCTGACACAAGGACATGAATGGCGCTATATGAGGATCAGAATGATGTTTTAATTACTGCTTCTCTGCTTCTCAATGTCCCCATCGTCCATTTTCAATACTCTGTTTACCATCATCATTATCTGTGTCATATACAATGGCGGTGCATAATTACCGATACATCTTATTCAAAGCTGATGTCATTCTCTCTTTCACAAGCTGGTCTTTAACTGAGCCTATTGAATTTATTTCTGCAGACTACATTTCCTATGTTGTCTAACTATCGATATGTTGAATATTTTGAAAACAACTTGGCTGAACGTTGTTGGTGGCTAATCCACCAACAACTTTCAGTCAAATTGTTCTCAAAATATTCAGCACGTCCAAAGTTAATGTCCATTGAAATTATTGTCTGGACTACATTTCTACGTGGGCTAATTTTGGATATTTTGAATATTTTGCAAACAATTTGACTGAAAGTTGTTGGCGGCTAAGCAACCAACAGCTTTCAGTCAAATTGTTTACAAAATATTCAGCAGGTCCAAAATGAAATCAATGTCTCGTGGCGTGCAGCAGTCAGACAGTTAGCGCTATCGTTTCAGACCGCAAAAGAAACACGCCAAATTATCCGGAGCTGTATTACCATATATTGATATGTTTGTTTACGCAACAGCCGACTCTGACAGGAGTTACTGCAAACAAGTTACGTATTATACTGGAATAATAATGTGATGATTTGTTATTCATTCGTCATGTGTGTGCTAATGAGCCAGCTTAGACACGAAACAAGAGCTTAGCTAAGCTACAAGAGGGAAGTTCGTAAAGACAGTCGTGACAGTTTGGCGTCGTGATTGTCTGTAGCCATATATGGATATAACGGGCATAGCTGTCTAAATTATTCTTTTGGGAATAATCCCCATATGGCTGATAGCGTAATGTTTAGTCCATAGGCCATGTCTTTATTAAGGTTATATATTGATGTTGGTATGGGCCCACAACCCGGCACATGGTTTCATTGGTGATTTGGCTCTAAATTAAAGGGTACGTACAATCTGCGGATGTAGGATAAGCCGGTTTTCAGACATGACACTATAAAGGAAGCGTATAATGCATTACTCAAAATATATGTATGTTAGATTTCTCCGCGGGAGAATTTTTCAAGCGCTGATCTCGTAGGTGTTCTGTGGTATGACTACAGATGCTTTGCAGAGCAATGTGTAATTTTACCATAGATCTGCTGTGCCTGGTTTACTGTAGAGTGAAAGACAAATGCCCATAGCTATGCCATATCTTCCTCACGGACGAGCATCTTTCTCCGAGTGATCCTATTTTTGTGTGCATATGATGACCTATCTGTATCAATGTGAATGTATCCTCATTTGCCTATCCGACAAAGACACTGACGATATCAGGCCTGTCAGTGCGTAGCAACCACGTGGTGTGGGTAAGCCATCATCTCCAAAGTGCTCATATCGGCTATAGATAGTCAGTATAAAACAATACTAGCATTAATATTATTTGCTGGTTATATTCTAGCATTTCAACATTTGTATTTGAATATTTTCGCTGACGCGTGGTACTATGATTCACAAAAACCGTGACAGCCATTGAGATAAATGGGGTGGAGTTCATAGATACAACAGTACAGTCCATACATATGCAGAGAGATACGAAAGATGTGAATCGGACTATGGATGTCATTAGCAACTGGGGGGAAACACATTTGAATCATCGGAAGAATTAATCAATCTCAGCTCTGCGTATGTCGCGACTGATAGCATGAAACAATATCTTCTTGAAGCTAGGCGAATGATTGATTTACTCTTCTCTCTTTTGTAAAAGGCAGGCTGTTAGTGACCTATTCTGCATATACCTTTCTTACACACTTCCAAAAGTCAAACTGATAGCTTTCATCAGTGCACTGCAAAAAACGAATATTTACCCCTTCAATGGCTAAATTTTCTCAGGAAAATCCAAATATTTGCCAATTGAATGTCCATTTGCAGGCCAAGAGAAGACTATTTTGGAAAATTTACAAATGGAATGACTGGCGCGGTTACCGAGCCAGTCATTCCAGTGGTAAATTGTCAAAAATAGCATTCTCCTGGCCTGCAAATGGACATTCCCCAAGACCACTACAAAAGCCGATTTTGGCCATCTTTGTCGTAAAAGGGTTAAAAGGTGGCACTGGGTCATTATCTTCAAAGTAGACCGAACCTGATCACATATGAACGTGGACCTATGTCTTGGTCACGAGCTGCCTTGGACGGTCCGCTGGCTAAGACCAAAAGGGCTGCATTGAGTACGCCGCCAGAAACGAGATGCTGAACGGCTACTTGCTCGACAACATATATCAGTTGTCAAAATTAGATGTCATCTCTATGTGTCAGATGTTTAGAATAATATAGACACATTGTGTGTGGTGGCTTGCTTTGTCAGGGACCAATGGACTTTTCCAGTTTTAGCTATTCCCCGCTCATCTCTATCTAAGCTCCACCCACACCTTGCTCGTGTTGAGATCGATCGATCTCTGAACTCCCTGACTATTAATTTCCAGAAAACTATACAGGTAACCTGTTGAATATTTTGAAACTAATTTGACTGGGTGCTGTTGCTGCCATCAGTCAAATTGGTTTCAAAATATTCAACAGCATGTCTGTTAAATGGAGAAAAATACAATTCGTACAGCGTGTCAGACTATGATGTAGTTGATTATGATGTCATATGATTATGTGAGGAAATGGATTCATGAATTCCCAACCATCCATATAGAATACACTGAAAGGCAGATTGAAGTGTAGGTATGATTCTTGTCTTATCGTTCCTATAATCAGTGCATACAAATGTTGACTCTGCCAGTTGAGGAAGCTTTAGTTTAATGTAGACAATAACACAGATTTACTAAATTTCTAAGCAAATGAATGGACAACTGGCACATGCCTTGAAAAGAATATGAACTTACAATGTTTATGTTTTACGTGGCTGCTCCTGAACAAAGCTTGCTGAGATTGATGGCCCAATTTCAGCATATACAGGCCCATAATTGGCCATTACACAACACTCTTTGCATCGCACGCAAATGCTATAAGAGAGAGAGAGAGAGAGAGAGAGAGAGAGAGAGAGAGAGAGAGAGAGAGAGAGAGGGAGAGGAGGGAGGGAGGGAGGGAGAGAGAGAGAGATGAGATGAGAAGAGAGAGAGGAGTGTGTGTGTGTGACAGAGAGAGTGAGAGAGTGAGAGAGGGAAAGAGATATCTGATGAGAGAGAGAGAGAGAGTGTGTGTGTTAGTTGGCTGATGAATAGTTGGATGCATTACCATAACTTTTAATTCACATTGATTGGAATTTATACAAATTGATCACCGATTCCATTCATGCGGAGGATGGCAACAAGAAAAAGTACATGATTCATCGGAATGTTAGAGAGATGGAAGGAGAGGTGGAGGGAGGGAGGGGGAGAGATAGCGGAGAGAGAGAGAGAGAGAGGAGAGAGAGAGAGAGAGAGAGAGTGAGAGAGAGAGAGCTGAAGTTGCAATTCAATAGGTAAAATATTTAGGTCGCGGGGTGACTAGGTTCATACGGAAATACACATTCTGGCCATAACTCAGGAATGCAAAGAGAGAGAGAGAGAGAGAGAGAGGAGAGAGAGAGAGAGAGCGAGAGAGAGAGAGAGAGAGAGAGAGAGTACAATGAGTACACAGAGTGTGGATCTTAACTCGTGGCCTAGCTACACATGGACCCCTCTATTATGATGTCATAAACTTCATAGTTTTCTAATTTGTGTGCATTGAGCTGCGAGTAACACCTCAATAAACCGACATGTCTCTTAGTTAGTTTGTTAGTTTGTTAGTTAGTTAGTTAGTTAGTTAGTTAGCTAGTTAGTTAGTTAGTTAGTTAGTTAGTTAGTTAGTTGGTTGGTTGGTTGGTTGGTTAGTTGGTTGGTTGGTTGGTTGGTTGGTTGGTTGGTTGGTTGGTTGGTTGGTTGGTTGGTTGGTTAGTTAGTTAGTTAGTTAGTTAGTTAGTTAGTTAGTTAGTTAGTTAGTTAGTTAGTTAGATAGCTAGTCAGTTAGTCAGTTAGTCAGTCAGTCAGTCAGTCAGTCAGTCAGTCAGTCAGTCAGTCAGTTAGTTATTTAGTTAGTTATTTAGTTGGTTGTTTGGTTGGTTGATTGATTGGTTGGTTGTTTGGTTGGTTGGTTGGTTGGTTGGTTGTTTGTTTGGTTGGTTGGTTGGTTGATTGGTTGGTTGGTTGGTTGGTTGGTTGGCTGGTGGTTGGCTGATTGGGTGGGTGGGTGGGTGGATTGGTTGGCTGGTTGGTTGGTTGGTTGGTTGTTGGTTGGTTGGTTGGTTGGTTGGTTGGTTGGTTGGTCGGTTGGTTGGTTGGTTGATTGGATGGTTGGTTGGTTGGTTAGTTAGTTAGTTAGTTAGTTAGTTAGTTAGTTAGTTAGTTAGTTAGTTAGTTAGTTAGTTAGTTAGTTAGTCAGTCAGTCAGTCAGTCAGTCAGTCAGTTAGTTATTTAGTTAGTTATTTAGTTGGTTGTTTGGTTGGTTGATTGATTGGTTGGTTGTTTGGTTGGTTGGTTGGTTGGTTGGTTGGTTGTTTGGTTGGTTGGTTGGTTGGTTGGTTGGTTGGTTGGTTGGTTGGTTGGCTGGTGGTTGGCTGATTGGGTGGGTGGGTGGGTGGATTGGTTGGTTGGTTGGTTGGTTGGTTGGTTGGTTGGTTGGTTGGTTGGTTGGTTGATTGGATGGTTGGTTGGTTGGTTAGTTAGTTAGTTAGTTAGTTAGTTAGTTAGTTAGTTAGTTAGTTAGTTAGTTAGTTAGTTAGTTAGTTAGTTAGTTAGTTAGTTAGTTAGTTTGTCGGTTGGTTGGTCAGTCGGTCGGTCGGTTGGTCAGTCGGTCGGCCAGTAAGTTAGTCGGTCGGTCGATCGATCGGTCGGTCGGTTAATTAATTAGTCAGTCGCAAATGCATATTGCGGTCTGTATCGCAACAAGGACAAATTTGTCCAATACCAGCGTCGTTGATATATTTATCAGTCGGGCCGCCATAAGATCTAAAGTGTCTATTTTGTATAACAATGTTGCTGAAAGCTGTTGCTATTGCGTTTTAATTTTTGACAGTAAAATTGCCATAGCCTACGTCTTCGCAGACACGCATCAACCCAAGTTCGGAAAAGATGGCTCGATTAAAGCTGAACATTGGCAGATCTGCTCGGGACCCACGGGCATACTTTCCTCCAAATTTGGAGTTTATCCCTCTAGTAGAACCAGAGTTATTCAAAAGTGTCTTAAGAACAACAACAACAACAACAACAACAACAACAACAACAACAACAACAACAACAACAACAACAACAACAACCACTCCATGCTCGCATATACCATTGCGTCTAGCGACGCACCTAAAAACTTCTTATCCAATTCGGCTCAAATTTTAACACAATGAAGGAACTTGCCATGTCATGATGCCAGAGGATTTCCAGACTTTGACCTTGATCGGGAAAAAACAAACCGGAACCGGAACAACTAAAATTCTCGATATGTTGATATCTCGGAAACTTCTGTGCCGATTTGATTCAAATCTTAACACAAGAAAGGGTGTGACCATACACTAGGGTTACATAACTTTGGGGTGGTCCAAAAAAATCAGGAAAATCCGAAAAATTCTGGAATCCATAGCTACAGAGATACTATCGATCTTGTTTCACAATTGCTTTTCACCAATCCCGTATATTTCCATCTGATGATTTCCAATAAATTGGCATGCAGATGTCGCATCTTTCACTGTCTGCTCTGTCAACAATTGTCATTTCTTTTCCCTAGATTCTCATCCTTTTTGCATAATATCATCTCTAAAATCTCCATAGAGGCATCTGATTATAGCACCCAAGTGATACTTAATCAGATGCGGCATATGTCAGTCGTGCCCCTCGGGACAAATGTGGTTGTTACTTGCGCCCCGGTCATGTCCATTTATCATGACGGAAGCATGCGGCGAATGTGTTCTGTTGAGTAACAAACAATGTCTCTAAGCAACCAGCAACGCTTTTGAAGAAAAGTGATCGTACTTTAAAACAGCTAATCGAGATATGTACGATATGTTATGTTTAGTGGGCAAAGTGATATTGCACATGTCAACTAGACACACACTCCCCCAACCCCACCCCACACACCCGCGCCCCCACCCTACTCCCATTAAAACTAACAAGTTAACGCGTTCAGACTAGAAACTACAGATTATTTTTTATTTACTTAGTGCTGTCAGTATTGGTCAGAAACACCTACGCTTCATACGTTAATAATCACCTGTCCTATTTATAAATATAGTCCTATATACACATCTCCGTAGCCTTCGCTATGAGACGAATGGACCATACCAGTTTTTGCTATACCCCGCCCATCTCTAGCTAAGCGCCATCAACGCCTCGCTCGCGTTACGTTCGATCGAATCTCTGAACTCCCTGACTATTAATTTCCAGAAAACCATACAGGTAAGCTGTTGAATATTTGGAAACTAATATGACTGGGTGCTGTTGCTGCCTATGACTATTAAGCGTTAAAGACGGGTCTAATAGAATCATTTATGACGTAATGATTATGGCGTCATCCCACACGCCGCTTAGCTGGAAAGGACCATTATAGCGTCCGCCGGTGTCGTTAGTTGAGTAAAAGCAAATACGCATGACCGGATATCGCAACGCATCGGGCTGGTAGCCAATCGTCACATGACGACGTCAAGACTCGTCACTGAAATGTGTCGCTTTTACATTTTTTTAAAGTAATCATACTGTAATATTACGATGTCGATGAAGTATTTGTTACGATCTTAACAGCACCATGAATATTCCACATCTGTATGCAACATAAACACAATGCATATTGCGATTGATAGGGCTAAATGTGTAATGTTACCTGTTTTTCCATATCTCTCCATAGTCAAGCAACATGTGAAGTCATATGGGAATTTTATGATGAAAACAGGCCAAACATTTGGATGTCTTTAGAATACCACAAGGAACAATACAAGCTTTGGTGACAGTCTGGGAATCTGCTCTGGGAATTGTAATAACTTTTGCCCAGAGAACATGTAGATGTGTACATTTTCGTGTAGTGTTCTATCAATTTATTCCAGTTCATCAATAGACCTTTCCAAGTTTATCCATCCATCATATGACGTCATAAACAGCTACGTGACGTGTAGAATGACATCATAATGAATGACGTCATTATAACTTCATGAATGACGTAGATAAGTACGTCACTAATGCATATTTGAAGACGGACTATGCGCTGGTGCACGAATTGTATGGCCTTTACTATTTAATAAATATTCTGTTGAATATTTTGAAACTAATTTGACTTGGCGCTGTTGCTTACCTGTATAATATTCAGGAAATTGATAGTTAGGGCATTCGGGGATCGAGCAATCCCAATACGGCGAAGCACGGGTGGAGCTTAGTTAGAGATGGGCGAGGCATAGCTAAAACCGGAAATGTCCATTGACTATCTATGTGGGTTTTATTTTATCCAAGCTAAATACGCCTTTTATTATAATAAATAGACCCTCTAACGTGGAATTAAAAACTAATCAATGTTTGTAATGTATTCCCTCATGTCACAGCCATTGACTGCGTAAGAATTGCAGTAAGTGCTATCTGCATACCTGTCTGTATGACTCTCTGCAGCAAAGCTCAGGAGTGCAAGAAGGTGGAATTGTAGCCTCTGGGCGAGCGCGCTGATCTGCAGGATGTTCCCGTTCCGCGGCACCGCAGGTACGCGGCGCAGCGGGGCGGGACAAATGGTTAGCTGCGGATCTTGGGGATGTGGATTCAGTGTTGCACGTTGCCGGATCGTACAGAAGCTGTGCGGCCATTGCCACCAAAGTTGAACCTCACTGTCCCATGCACGCTGTTGGTGTCACCGGTGTGACGGTTCCACTGCTCCGTTTTTTGGCCGGGAGATATAACTAAGAAATACATACAATAATTAATGGGGTAACAGTCAAACAATCATACTCGTTTACTGATACCTGAGAGGAGGTCTAGTACATGAGGTGGGTTGACGACTCATCATCATGGTCCTCGCCAGAGGTACCTCACAGAGTAAAATCCCTGAAGTATCCAGGCAAAGGAGGGTCCTATCGCAGCTACTTAGCTAGTTTAATATAAGCCAAATTAACCTCCACGGAACATTATTTTGTTGCGAGAGGAAAGTGCCTCGCCCGTGCCTCCATCACGGGAAAATGACTTCAACGCCGAAGCGGAGGAAGAGAGATGGCAAAAAGGGCCACTCTCTTATTAAAACCAAATTATGTAAACGAGTTAACCTAAGGAAACTATATGGTTGATGTGATGTACGCTGTTTTATGTGAAGGTGGGGGGGGGGGTGGATGATTTCCGCAGAATTCAACACCGCCATCTTATGTAAGTTCCAAAATTCTGGATTAGTGGTTGCCGCTTTTATTTATGCGAGCCTTCTGCTGATTCCTAACCTATCTTTTAGTTGTTGGGTCCAAGACTAGTTTAAGCCGCCATTGGTAACCTAAGCTAACTACTTTTTAACATATAAGTCTGACGGGCGAGAATGTTCGGTGACCGTGAGGCCACCCTACAGAACATCCCCCTCAGTAGATGCGTGCGTACGTATCATGAGATGAGAGCTCCAGAACAATATAACGATCCTGTCACCGTCCGGTCATGACCACACATAACATTACAAGGACAATAACTGCAAGGAAAATAAGCATTTGAAAAGCACATTTAAGTTTTAAGGCGGTGCCAAAGATGCAGTTATCGAACTATAGCGCCCTTCCCCCAAGAGCGTGGTGGATTCTAAAACCGCAGCCAGTCACTGGTAGAGTTAGATGGAGAGCTGGATTTCCATCACCAATGTGTCGGGTACGGATTGTTACTGATCCGTGCCCGGTGAGCTAACATTTACCTGTTATGTAAAATCGCCCAGCGATGTACTGCAGGCCAGTAATTAATTATATATATATATATATATATATATATATATATATATATATATATATATATATATATATATATATATATATATATATATATATATATATTCGCAGTGCTTCCTACTTTGGCAGGGTTTTCTAACTAACCCGTATCCGAGGATACATGGGGGTGTATGCGTCATCGTTACGTTATTTCTAGCCAGTCTGGAACCCCAATAGTTCCAGAGCTAACTCTAAATAAGGTGACGGAAGGAGGTCCAGACAATTAATAAGCTGAAGGCTGGTGGAACGTAGACAGAGACAATTACTCATAACGAAGGCCTTACGGTAAATGGTCAATTATACAATCTACCCAGAGTGCGGTGTTAAATATCCGCTACTCCGGAAAAGAGACTAACACAAAATGTCTGCTACCAAGTAATCGTCCCTACTACTATAATCCTATCCTATTGAGCTAGAAAAATCCAGGTTTAGTCAACCGCGTGTCATGTTCGCATAATGAGAACATGAGCAGCGACCTCAGTGAAAAATTGATGCTGTGCGGGGAATAAGGTGGTGCGGATGTTGTTGCTGTATAGTGTAGCCTAGTGATACTGCGGTCTAAGAGTTTTTATAATAAACAAAACAATTTAACATGATGGCTGCTGCCATATCACTAACTCTATCAAATACAGTGTGTAGAAGGTCGTGTGACCTTAGGGTGCTTATGAGCATGAAAAATGAGGATAATATATACATAATAATAAACTATAAAATTGCGGTCTTAAATGACCGGGAGGTACCTATTAGTCATCAGTACCTGTCACATAAAAGTGATACAATAATAATAAAATAAGGCAGAGTACCTATTAGTCATCAGTATGGAAGTAGTCCCATATTCACGATAGTTGAAAGCACAACACAATTGGAGTGCCAGATGGTACGATGCGGAAGTTAGCTGCTAGGAGAATACCGCAGACATACTATGGATACGGCTCATTCTCAAGGAAAGTAAAGACGATCCTTCATGGAAGGAGATGGCTAGTAGATAGTCAACTCCACATGAGAAGTTATTAATTTAACTGAGTGGTCTAAAAGATCCATACTGGTGCGGAAGTTGAAAAGTGCCCTATAGTTCTTGACAGATGACTGTTAGTTAATGCTGTTGCATTCTGACAGTTCACAAGACGAGATGCACTGAATAGCTCACACGATGCCTCAAGCAATGTTCCCATAACTCTTGTCGAAAATGTCAAAAGGCTAACACATGATGTGCGTATTAATTTCCACCACTGGTTGCATGGTACGGCGAGTCATCACAGAGCACGTCAATCGCCCCACATACTGGACGATGAGCTACATCATGGCCAAAAGGCCCATCTGCACGAAAGGTCCCTTTGCGGAAGTAGTGGCTTGGCCTACCTGACTTTAATTTGTTTATTGCCCCCGTGTGATATCTTCCTGGGAGCTTGCAAAAACTGGCGGCTGTGGATGTGGTGGCTAGTATCCCAAAGAAAACGAGTCTGAAAACCGAAAGGATCCGCATTAGACGTTGGATATCTTCGTCACGGAATGCAGTAACTTGCGCTCGTCCTCTCAGATCAGGCGCCTCACCACCACCTGATTGCTGTTGAATCTGATTTTTCGACCCCTTATATACTGCCTATGACGTCCCAGATGGAATGCCACAGCCAATCAGCGAGCACGCTCCAAAAGCAGGAAAGCGGGTCACATGAAGCGCTATAGTGCCCATGCACTGAGAGCATACATGCGCCAAGCCTATGGGGTTCAATATTTTGACAATAGAATAAGTGAGCTCATTTAGGCATAACTCGATCAATTCTTAACCGATTTGAAAATGGTAGAGAATTTTGGAATCCTCGTTTCATTTTGGTTATGATGGAGACCAACAACAGCGGGAAAGATGCAGGCTAAAATGATTACGAGTGCCAACTCGGTGCTGTATGAGACGCCTTTTCTGCCCAATGCTAACGCTCATTGTTAAGCAATCTCTAACGCCCGCGCATGCGGGCTACACGATCTCACGGACTTAGTCGTTTCACGTTCTTCTCATAATCGGCTCTACACACGCGTATCATCCTACCCAGGAGGTATGCCTGGGCGTACCCAGCGAGACCGTCTCGTACCCAGACTATATGGGACAGTTCGTAGCTGACCGGTCGATCCACGCTACAGTATCACCTAATTTGGCACATGAATTCATAAAGCCAAAAAGTAGAAATAAGAACCGTTTGAGTTCTAAAGGTCAAATATCCAGTCCACGATGCAAGAATGGTTAATCAGCAGACTCGGCACATAGGTCGACGTTGTTGGTGTTACTTCAATGTGACTTATCATAGAATCTGCAAACTTACACCTACTGGCTATGTTTTAATTATACATACACGCAATGCCATAATTGCTCAGTTCAAATGTTCCAAATAGAAATAAATTAAAGTGTGTCTATAATGTCTACATTAGAAGAACAAACACGTAGTAACTAAATACAACCGGTCACAGAATACATGGATTTGATTTGATTCCAACGTGAACAATCCAACAGGGTTTGCATACCACATCCTGACCTGTGATTTACAATCTACGATTGGGTTATGGTAACACCGCTCATTACTTCACCTACGCATAAGTGGCAGACACTACTGTTAAACAGTACTAGAGTAGTAGTATGAGGGTATGTCATTCGGCATGTACCACATGGTAAATGTTCACACCACATGTAATCATATTCTTTAGGACATCTAGTATTCAAATAGTTTATGTGCTAATTTTAGTTTTCATTTTCCAGGAAACGCAAATGTCAAGCAACGGTTACGGCATGAAATATAAAGATAATTCTAAAAAAACTGCCCAAAACTATTGGAATCTGGATTTTGATTACAAACGTTATTATTTTTGGCGATATTGATAAAGAATATTAAAATATAACATTGTTAACTGACTTTGGTGTGTCTATATAATGACGGTTCGTCTGTCGTTTGTCTTCTACTTGCTAACAATTGTGCCAGGTCTTGCCATTTGTTGATGGAATAAGAGCAAATTTGGTAGATGTGTTCATTTCCCAAATATCTAGTAGAGCTATAAATTTGCCATTCGCATACCTTCAAAGACCAAAGTTATGGCCATTGTTAGATTGAAACATATGTGAGAAAATATAAACATCCACTGAATTTTTTGTCCGGTGATATTTGAGTTAAAACATAATTACATACATAATAATTTGAAATGGCAACCCCATTTCACATGTCCAATGAGCAGATGCCAGCAACAACAGTTTACCATGGCAAACTATGATGATGACCAGATTCCAAGAAAACGCCTTTGCTAGGACCAACTACTATTTGTGTATAAACTGTCAGCATATAACCAAAGAACAATTAATGGCAAATTCACAGGCAGATTCTCTCTGGAAATATCCCAAATATGCCAGGAAACATCTAGTCCACGGTATCAAAAATTATCCATCAATTAGTAATAGACATAGAATAGATGTCCCTATCCCTGAGCCTCAAGACAATAACACAATGTGGGATAGACCATGTTATAAAACAGCTGCTCATGTAACAAACACAGAAAGAGAGCAAAGCATGCCACCCCAATACATGAACATGCAACATGAGTTACAATGCTTAAACAGGCCCAAACGATAAGTGCACATGTGGCTGGTTCAGAAAGGAAAACTGTGATAACATTAAATCAGTATCAGCATGATCGTACTCTAAGGTTCCAAGAACTCATGCCTTATTTGCACGACAAATACATTCTACTCATATGCAAAATCCATACAGTTTTCTGCAGAATGCGAGTAATTGGATCCTGTATTTGATAGAAGTTGTATTGATGATTCACGGATTGAAGCCGGATTGTATGCCACAGATACAGTACATCAAATAACTGAAGGAAGACATATATGGCAAAAGAAGTTCAAGTTCATGTAACCACACTAAAAGCTTGATTCAAATGCATTTCTTGATTCAGATTCTAAGATTCATATTAATCTACAATGTATTTCAAGTAGTCTTAGGCAAGCAAACATATGAACAGTGAAGATATGAACATAATTGATGCAGAGATATTAGATACCTGGCAGAAAATGAGAGCGTGAGACAAAATTATGCACTTTGATAATAACCATAGCAAATACCCTGTGTTTCAGTTCTATCGATTATACATGGATATGATGTTGACATGGCCATTGTTCTTACGAGCAACCAGACAGGGTCTGGAACTTAGCCCTGACTTCTCTGGAGAAGCTATGTACATATTTCGTCAGTCGAATATGCTAAAGTATGCAGACTGTGTGCCTGAGTGTGCGAAAACGTGTGTACAACCTTCAACACAGTGACCCTGATGTGTGGCTGTAGCACCACGATGGTAACTTTAGTGTGAATAAGTATAATGGCAGCAACAGAGACAGAAATTAAATTAGTTTCAAAATATTCAACAGAATGTTGATATTTAGTAACTCTTTCAACGACATACAATTCGTACACTTGACGAGTTATTAAATGTTCATGACGCAATTAGATACGTCAACAATCGTGCATTATGGTTGTGACGTCATCTTACATGTGACGTATTGATTATGACGTCAGTTACTTGCGTAATAGAGCGAATCCATCCATTTCCTCCAAATTGACCAACCGATTTGAAAGCACGGCAGTTCACCTGGGCCATTATAGTTGGTTAATTAAAATTTTATTGGAAAGGAGAGCGACATTATTAACTCATGTAGTTCTATATATCTGGGACAGAAATTTCATACATTCTATTGCTAAAACCACACCGGTTTTTCATTTTCATTGTCAGTCAAATTCTTTTATTATTTTATTTTCTACAATACACTTATTTGTAATATAATTACCGCTTGGAGGATTCAGCATGAAAACGGTTAATTCGAAACATAAAAGCCACTGACTCATCAACAGCTATTAACACCTAGAATTCAGAAGGCATATTACTTCAATATTTTTTCAGCTACCGTAGAATGATTTGGACTGGATATTTTGGCATTACTGTAACTGGAAGCCGTTGTTTCTTTGCACAACAAAGATTCAAAATGGCATTAGGTTCTCAGCAGTTAACAACACGTCTCTGACTCATGTAGTGCCTGGTATGCAAGATTGAAATGTCAAAGTGTAACATCCAATCTGCTGTTATAAATTGCGGTAATTTTGCGACCTGAGCCGGATATCGCCATTACGCAAATCACCTGGGAGTTACCCGGGCGATTTGGCATGTGCCCGCCGTCAATATTTCTCTAATAACCTCAAGGCACGCATCCAATTTACAACGAAATCCAGAGTTCCCATTCGATAGTGAATTGTTGGTTGACTGTAGTTTGTGTGCCATTAAATACATGTATTCATGGACGGAGATATTTTGATGGTTCCAGGGACGACAACAATCGCAATTTCTAGGCAAAGTACCAATAGTTACCTACAGTATACCTCAGAAATAGCTTTCCAAAGAAAAATAAAATGTACTGTTGAAGAATTTGAGCATATCGATCGAGGCAGCAATTTCTTCCAACCCAATTATGTTCAAAATTTCCAATAGAACATTTGTTACTAGCTAATATGTTTCTATTTTTGTTGTGGAAACGAGTAACTAGGTTATTTATGAGCTGTGCTGTACACTTGGCTCATTCTATTGAGCTAATATCCATAACACATTATCATTGAATACCCAGCCATACGCGATTGCGATTTACTGAACTCACGTCACCGGCGGTCGCGACAACTGGCGCCATAGTGAGGGTGTGAGCGTGGACCATCTAGCCAATATATACGATATCTATGCGTTCACATATTTCACTGCGCAGAGAGTAATTACTGAAGGCATAGATTTGGATATATTGGCTAGATGGCTCGCGCGTATACCCTCACTATGGGGCTAGTTGTCGCGACCGCCGGTGAGGTGAGTTCAGTAAATTGCAATTACGCGTGTCCGGGTATTCACTGACTGGGTGACGCAAACGATC
The DNA here is from genome assembly GCA_034401795.1 of Chaetoderma sp. LZ-2023a. Classification (NCBI taxonomy): domain Eukaryota; kingdom Metazoa; phylum Mollusca; class Caudofoveata; order Chaetodermatida; family Chaetodermatidae; genus Chaetoderma; species Chaetoderma sp. LZ-2023a. The sequence goes on from JAVVLW010003623.1 coordinate 72,942, forward strand.
AGCTACATATATAGCCTTCAAACCGGCTAAATTATCTTTTGAACAGACGCAAAATTACATATTTTTATCAAAAATAAAATTGTATTGACTATATTAAAATGAGACTTTATTCAGCTACGTAATATGTTTAGCAACAAAAATATTATTTTGGAAACTATATATCCGGTGATAAAGTACTGCACACTGAAATGCCACTTTTGAGAGGGTAACAAGCAATCTAGCAAGTATATGCGATATATATGACAGGAAAGTAATACAGGGATCTGATCTATCGCTCAAGAATCTGACGGCATAATCAATTACGTCACATGTATGCTGACGTCACGATCACATATTACAACTCCGCCATGATGCTCACGAAGTCCGTCGTGTGCACGAATTGTATGTCGTTGATGGATTTGCAATTTAATAAACATGCTGTTGAATATTTTGTAACTAATTGGACTGGGGACTGTTATTGCCTGTTCAACAGCTTGGCAAGATGGCCCGCTATTGGCCCTGTACCGGCCCAGTAAGCTGCGTTATCAGGATATGAATGCATATCAATAAATCTTGACTATCCAAAAAACATTCAATATATTTTAGTTCCTATCTGCTAAAGATACAATATTACTGTTTTCAACCTGGTGTATGGTATTTCTTGTCATGAATGACCATCCGTGTTTTCCTCAAATTAAATAGATGGCCGTTTCTCATCGTCTGTCCACTTTATTAGGATGAGTCAATCTAATTTGACAGATACCGTTTTCCGTAATTCATTATCCATTAAGACTAGACAGGCCGCTATTAACCCCTTCAATGACACACACACACACCCCACCCCCACCCCCACCCACTACCACCCACTCCCCCACCCAACCACCCCACCCACACCCACCCGACAACCCAGACATAGGTATCTAGTTGGCCTATATTGGAACAATGTAGATGGTATGGCGATGGCACAGTTATAAATGACTTCTTTCAGATAGCCGTGAAACGAATCAAATTGGAATCTTTTTTCTAAAAGACGCCAGACAATACCCGATCCGACAAACGTGATTGCCCATATTCCTAAACATAGAAAGTGTGTTCCCTTAAAACGTTATACCTACGTATACCCATCGACTAATTATATGTATGCATCAGCGATCCGAACTCCGACATTTGACGCACGCAGACTCTATAGCTTTTATAAACTGCAACAGCTTTCGCTATCAAGATTTAAAAGAAATACCCATGTTCATATGAAAATGCAACTCCTTTTAGCGACGCCATATATTAACCAGGAGAGGACGTCATTGCATAAATCTGCTAAGCGTGCTAAGAGGTGACCTCACGAAAGCAGGATTAGGTTCACTCAAGTCTAGAATGGACCTGAGGAAGCTAAGGATTTTGGCTGAGGACAAGACACAGTGGGCAAAAGCGAAGAAGGACTGATTGCAGCTGTAGGATTTTTCTACTACTACAGCCGCAGAAAACAGTAATCATACATACATATATTAACCAGCTAGCATCCTGATAAAGGATTCTTATTAGAGCAAGTTTCATTCGACAGTAGGCCTACAACAGTTGGCTAACACTTTGAACCACCCTCTCCACCCCACCCACCCCACCCCACAGCCACCCCACCACCCCCCCCCCCCACCCCCACCCCACCCCAACCATACCTCCCAAAATCTCATTTTCAATGATCAAAATAATCATGTAGATAAATGGTTTAACCCTTTCATGGCGAAGCCGGCCAAAACCGAGCTCTAGTGTGGTTTTGAGGGATGGACATTTGCAGGCGAAGAGATTATTTTTGAAAATCTGTCACTGGAATGCCTTGTTGGGTAAATTGTCAACAATAGTCTTCTCTTGACATAGAAATAGACATTCAATAAGCAAATATTTTGATTTTCCTGGTCAAAGTTCGCCATGAAAGGGTTACTATTTTGAAGGTAGTTGGACAGCAAATTAAATTCACAATGTTAAACAGAATATTTCTTCAGTCACATTGTAACCGGTTTTTTAGCATTTGGTTGTTCGGGTTGCATACGTCTGCGGAATGGCGTGACCGCCAATAAGTTGACGCTCTAACTCTTGCAGTTCAGATATCACAATTTCTTAATGATGTAAAGAATATTTTTTTGACTAGCTTGAAATTGATTTGACTTAGAGTTGTTGATTCGTACAGCAGCAACATGTCCCAGGCAAATTAGTTTCAAAGTATTCATCTGATTTCCTGCATTGTCGTCTTGAAACTGATGCAATTACAGTTTACGGGCTAATTAATGGATTACGGTGTGTCGGACGTGACAATTTGATTATGACGTGAGGGACACGTATTTAGCGCCAATCCACCTAATTACAAATCACTGGGGCCACTAATCGCTAATTTAACATATGATTGTATTCGTTATAGAGGAAATACATCACACGGGATAGCCATTCTATTTCTACTTATTCTGAGAGCAATTTAATGGACCTTTCCTGTTTTAGCTTTGCCCCGCCCATATCTAGCTAGGCTCCACCTACACCTCACTCGTGTTGGGATCAATCGATGCCTGATCTTCCTGACTATCACTTTCCAGAAAACTATACAGGTAAGCTGTTGAATATTTTGAAACTAATTTGACTCGGTGATATTGCTGACTATGGCAGCAACAGCGCCCAGTCAAATTAATTTCAAAATATTCAACGGAATGTTTTTTTTTAAATAAAGACATAAAATGTGTACAACGCGTCGGAGTATTAAGCGGTTAAGACGGACTAAATCGAGTCATTCACGCTGTAATTGATTATGACGTCATCATACATGCCACGTAGTTGATAATGAAGTCATATGATGGATGGATAAACTGGAAAGGTCTATTGAAAGATGCTGCTACCGGCAACAGTTTTCGGTTAGCTGGTTCGCAGTATATTCAGTGTGTTTCGTATTCAGTTGCATTAAAGGACAATTCCCGGGATTGGTAAAAGCGTACTTTATTTTAAAGACTATTATATGACTAACATATTGGATCCTAAATAAAAACAATAGACAAATAATACGAGTAATTATACCATCATAAACATGGGATTATTTTATCTCCCGGGCGGCGCCATTTTCTTGCAACGAGCGCGAGATTTCACGAGATCCTGGCGTCATCCCCGCACCAATGCTATCTTTGCCGAGCATGAAGACTGTACAGTAAATATGTATATGTATGGAGGCCTAACATGTGATAATTTGTAATCGTTAGGACATTGTCCAGTGAAGCTAGTAAGTGTTTCAAGTAATTCTAGTATCCGAAGTCGGTGGGGAATCGTTAACCCCTAGACCACTGAGATTCCATTATCTCTATCCTATCAGAATGTGTTCATTTTGGTAACAATGCTGCTGTAAGTCATTGCTGTGCACGCCAGCAACACGTTTCAGCAACATCTTTTTTCAAAATGTACCCCGGCACTATCTTTGTAAGTAGGCTATTACGCATTTTACACCATGCAATAAGGGTTAAATGAAGTGGCGCACTTGACAGCGCAGTATTGTCAAATTATTCACCCGACTCAAGATACCGTTATAGCGTGTGTCGCAGGCAGTGTAAATATATATTCCAAGAAACCATATGATATGATAATATTGCCGGAACCACAGAACCGATTGTAATAATTCTGATACCATCTCATGCTGAATTGTACCGAAAAAAGGATAACCTATTCTCAGACCATATCTTAGATGAATATTTGTTTTTATATTCCTGTCTTTTGAACCTATTCTCCAATATTAACATCCATTATATCATATTAATCCCGATGTCAGCACCTATTTATAGATCCTAGAATCACTGGAATCGCTTCAGCGGTTCGTTTGCTATAATCATTTACGCATACTTCCTTAAAATATATACCCGCATCTATTGGCCTCGCCTCTCCAGTCATAGCAATAGTGGTGGTGCTTGGCTGACGTCTCTAGACGCGATAAAATGGCAGCGCCCCGATGTGTGAAAAATTGTCAATTGTACCGACTTTATCTAGCGATAGTTGGTTACGCTATTTCTATCTAGTTATTATTCTGGCGCAATTTCATTAAACATGTAATAATCTTTCAAATAAAGCATACTTTTTATCATCCCGGAATTGTCCTTTAAGTACACTTGTATGATTTGTAATAACGAACAGCAGGTTTCGTAAATCTGAACAAAAGAATTGAAGAGAAGTAGCGGATCGAATGTTGACTTTGTTAACTTGGAAGCACGCTACAAACAAAGTAATGTTACTTGTGGGTTAAACAACTATATCGATTTGCAATTTGGATCAATCTGTAACTCACGTGATCATTACTCACGCTGAAGGCCGGTGTCAGTAGCGTGGTATGTGCCGTCTGTCTGTCTGTCTGTCTGCTTGTTTGTTTGTTTGTTTGTTTGTTTGTCTGGGGCAAAAATCCCTAACGAAAGAAGGTAGCATCTACCAAATTTTCCGTTTACACTCATTCAGAGATGCGCATTTTCATGATTCCCGACATGTCCATATCACAATCTGCGTACTGCATGAGCTACTAGTATACACTTGTAGGCGCTGACTCAAGCCTTTATGAACTATTCTGCAATTGCACTTAGTGACACCGTGACCTAGATGTTTACCCTTTGAGAAGTTTTCAAATAATCTCTCTCTCTCTCTCTCTCTCTCTCTCTCACAAAGGGTCGGCTCGCGTTACACAAGCTGTCACAAATTGTCTGTAATCGACATGAAATAACAAGACAGCATAAATCAGCATTTATTAACCATTTAATGGTTAAGGCTGGTCAAAAGATCAAAATAGTTGAGAATGTCCATTTGCAGGCCAATAGAAGACTATTCTTGTGAATTTGCAATGGAATGGCTGACCTGGGCATGTGCCACTTTTGTGACTGACTTACGTCATTTGATTGTGACATCAACTAACAACTGACGTATTTTGATAATGACGGCATATATCTGAGGGTGATCAGACAACCCTCTTATATGCAGGATTGCATGACATGTACATGACAGTGCATATGCACTGCTAATGTGCTACAACTGACCTCCATCACCCGCCCACGCTAGTCTACCAGCTATCAACCTTATATTGCCAGGTCACAAAATACTAATACGCATCTTAATGAAGTACGACGATGTAAGCAAACCAGCCACTGGAGCTATCCCGCCAGGCTTCTCTCCACGTCTGAAACAAGGTTTCCAGCACTTTCATTGGCCAAATATTCTCTTCGAAAATCATTGACCAATGGAATTGTTTGAATCTTGTTCTCAGACAAAAGCATAATACCAAAACAAATTTTCCGATGTCTGCACGTTAACTAATTTACACGTCTCGATATCGAAAATGAAAATGTCAATTCCCCGTAAGGGAAATTCTCTGAGCAGCCCTTCGAGAGTATCGGAACAAACAGAATGTGACACTGATTGAAGCTGACAAGGTTGTCTGACAGGCAAGAACATGAATGGCGCTATAATGATATTTTAATTACTGCGTCCTTGCTTCTCAATGTCCCCATCGTCCATTTTCAATTCTCTGTTTGCCATCGTCATTATATATATCATATTCTATGGTGTTGCATATTTGCCGAAACATCGTATTTAAAGCTCTCTCATACACACCCCATCCCAACCTCTCTCTCTCTCTCTCTCTCTCTCTCTCTCTCTCCCTCCCTCTCTCTCTCTCTCTCTACTTCCCTCCCTCCCCCCTCTCTATCTCGCTCTCCCCCGCTCTCTCCTTCTCTCTCTCTCCCGCTCTCCTCCCCCTCGCTCTCTCTCTCTCCCCCCCCCCCCTCTCTCTCTCTCTCGCTCTCTCTCTCTCTCTCTCTCTCTCTCTCTCTCTCTCTCTCTCGCATTATGCACACACGCACGCCAATACGTACGCACACACGCACATATTCACGTACACATACGTAAGCGTGCAAACTACCTAGACAATTGTAATCAGTGGTTGATATAAATTATCATTTAACTAGTTATACATACGTTACTATTTAATTATGTTTTATTATACCCCATCTTGATGTATTTACTAATGTATTGTATTTGTATGTATGGGAGACACGTGTATAAGACTTGTCTTACTGTGCTCCCATTGAACAAAATAAAATTCTGTTTAAACCAAAGCTGATGCCATCTCCATTTCACAAGCTAGTCTTTAACCGTCTGCCTATTGAATTTCTGCAGACTACATTTTCTATGTGGTCTAACTATGGACATATTGAATATTTTGAAAACAACTTGACTGACAGTTGTTGCTAGCTAATCCACCAACAGCTTTCAGTCAAATTGTTTTCAAAATATTCAGCAGGTCCAGAGTTAATATCCATTGGAATTATTGTCTGATGACTACATTTCTACGTGGGCTAACTTTGGATACGTTGAATATTTTAAAACAATTTAAAGTTGTTGGTGGCTAAGCAACCTACAGCTTTCCGTCAAATTGTTTACAACATATTCAGCAGGTCAAAAATTAATGTCCATTGAAATCAATGTCTCATGGCGTGCAGCAGTCAGACAGTTAGCACTATCGTTTCAGACCGCAAAAGAAACATACCAAATTATCCGGAGCTGTATTACCATATATTGATGTGTTTGTTTACACAGCAGCTGACTCTGACGGGAGTGGCTGCAAACAAGTTACGTATTATACTGGAATAATAATGTGATGATTTGTTATTCATTCGTCAAGTGTGTGCTAATGAGCCAGCTTAGACTTGAAACAAGAACCTAGCAAAGCTAAAAGATGGAGGTTCGTTAAGACGGTCGTGACAGTTTGGCGTCGTGATTGTGTGTAACCATATATGATATAACGGTCATAGCTGTCTACATTTTAGGCTTCCACGCTGCAGGCTGGAAGCCTATTGTAATTGTTCCACTTATTAGGCTTCCCAGCTGCAGGCTGGAAGCCTATTGTAATTGTTCCGATTATTATTATATTTATGTAAAGAGTTGTGCATATTTAACAATCTTCTTCTATGAAACCGCTGCGTGTATCGGATGGAAACCTGGTATATCAGAATGATCTCAGGGGCTGCTTAAAATTTGAGAATTACATGTTGCCACGTCAAATGGTTCGGTGGCCATATTGATGACGTCATAATTTCAATAAATGCTCGTTTCTCGAAAGATTCTGAATATAACGCATTGAAATTTGGTGAACTTGGTCAGTTACTCAATGTTCATAAGCAGCCCCAACATAAAAGGAATCTGTCAATGAGCAGCCGAGCTATTGGGAAATCTGAATTGGCGGTTTATCAATATTGACTATATTCAAAGGGTTTTACTGTTGAAGCGCAAGGTTCAATTAAACTTATTAGTGCTGAATGGCAAGGCACAATTAACCCATTTACTGCTGAATTGTAAGGCACAATTAACCTTTTTATTGCTGAATTACAAATTTCAATTATCCCCAATAGCGCTGAATTGCAAGTTCAATTGACCTTTTTACTGCTGAAGTGCAAGGCATAATTAATCCTGTTACTGCTGACTTGCGCAATTAATCCTTTTATTGCTGAATTGCAAGGTGCAATTAACCCATTTACTGCTAAATTACAAGTTTCAATTAGCAATTTTACAGCTCAATAGCAAGTGTCACTTAACCCTATTACTGCTGAATGACATGTGTCAATTAACCCTTTTACTGCTGAATTGCAAAAGGTTGGGTGGGTGCAATAATGTTATTTGATTGTAAACTGGTCAAATGACTGCAGAAATGTCAAATGAATGGAAAAAAGTTAAAAGAGTGCAAAAAGGTCAAATCAAAAATGATCATTTGGTGCAAAAAGGTCAAATGCGATTATTTTGGGTACAACTATTAATATTCCTCAGTTTTTGGTTATTTTGGCCCATTTTGTTCATTTGTGACTGTATTCCTTCCAGTTTTAAAAATTTCTGAAAGCATTTGAGCATGTTCTGTGTTTTCTGTTCATTTAATCTATTTGTAAATATTTTAATGGTATTTTTTGCTGTTTTCAAACCAGTTTGCGACAGATTTTGGTAATTCTTTTAACCATTTTTGGTCCTTTTCAGCAGTTTAAACCTCATACTGCTGAATTATTGTACTTAGCCATTGTATCTTTAACCTTAATTGCTGACTTTCCATCATTCCCTGATAGGCCCATGTTGTTGCGGGTATGGTAATGTTAGTGGTCTAGTTGCAGCTTTGTGAAACTGGCTTGGAAGCCGTCTGCAGTAACTGCTTGCAGTTACAGGTCTAGTTCTATTTGGAATAATCCCCATATGGCTGATAGCGTAATGTTTAGTCCATAGGCCATGTCTTTATTAAGGTTATATATTGATCTTGGTATGAGCCCACAACCCGGCACATGCATGGTTCATTGATGATTTGGCTCTAAATTAAAGGATACATACAATCTGAGGATTTATGATCAGCCGGTTTTCAGACATGACACTATAAAGGAAGCGTATAATGCATTACTCAAAATATATGGCTGTTAGATTTCTCCGCGGATGTATTTTTCAAGCGCTGGTCTCGTAGGTGGCCTGAAGTATGACTAAAGCCGATTTGCTTTGCAGAACACTGTGTAAGCTTACCATAGATCAGCTGTGCCTGGTTTATTGTAGAGTGAACAGATAAATGCCCGTAGCTATGCCACATCTTCTTCACTGATGAGCTGCTTTCTCCGAGTGATTCTATTATTGTGTGCATATGATGACCTATCTGTATCAATGTGAATGTATCCTCATTTGCCTTTCCGACAAAGACGATATCAAAGTCTGTAAGTGCATAACAACCACATTGCGTGGGTAAGCTATCATCTCCAAAGTGCTTATATCGGCTATAGATAGTCAGTGAACAACTATATATAACAATACAGTAGTCCATACATATGCAGAGAGATATGAAAGACGTGAACTGGACTATGGATGTCATTAGCAACTGCAGGAAATATATTTGAATCGTCGGAAGAATTAATCATTCTCAGTTCTGCGTATGTCGCGACTGATAACAGGAAACAATATCTTCTTGAAGCTAGGCGAATGATTGATTTACTCTTCTCTCTTTTGTAGAAGGCAGGCTGCTACTGACCTATTCTGCATATACCTTTCTTACACACTTCCAAAAGTTAAACTGGTAGCTTTTATCAGTGTACTGCAAAGGACAAATATTTAAAAGGTGGCACAAGCACACCATCTTCAAAGCAGACAGAAACTGATCACATATGAACGTGGGTGGACGTATGTTTCAGTCACTGGCTGCCTTGGATGGTCCGCTGGCTAAGACCAACAAAGTTGCATTGAGTACGCCGAGATGCTGAACGGCCACTTACTCGACAACGAATACAAGTTGTCAAAGTGATATGTCATAGGTATGTGTAAAATGTTTAGAATAATACAGACACATTTTGTGTGGTGGCTTACTTTGTGAGGGGCAAATTCGCAACTATCAATATGGAGTACACTAAAACGCAGATTGCAGTGTAGGTATTATGCTCCTATAATCAGTGCATACAAACGTTGTCTTTGCCAGTCGAGGAAGCTTTTGTCCAATATAGGCAACAGCACAGGTTTACTAAATTTCTAAGCAAATGAATGGACAACTGGCACATGCGCTGAAAAGAAATGAACTTACAATGTTTATATTGTACGTGGCTGCTCCTGCATAAAGTCTGCTGAGATTGATGTCCAAATTTAAGCAAATACAGGCCCGTAATTGACCATTAGACAACGCTCTTTGCATCTCACACAATTGCTATAATGGCGGCGGTGGTGGCGGCCGCGGCAGCGGTGGTGGCGGCGTCGCTGGTGGTTGCAGTGATAGCGGCTGTAGGATGAATCCATTTCTCTCCAGTCAATTGTAGGATCAGGTCATTGTGAAATCAAATTTCCATATTAAATCTTCAATAATAATTATGTTATGCTCGTAAGAAATAAGTAAGGGATGGTAGCTGATGGACAATTGATGGTTGAGCTACAGACTCGTAAACCAATGTTATACTACGTGAATCTAGGGTGTCATTAGGCGTGCAAGGACTGCTTCGCCTATGCATGCGTGTCTGCGTTTCTTTGCACGTTTTTTGTATCTTTTGACGGACATACAGGTGAGGATCGGTGCATACGATAATTGATCGCCGTAAGTCAATTTGTGTCGTCGTCGCCAGCATCGTCATTGTTGTCTTCATTGTTTGCATCGTCATCCAAATCATTGCTGCATGCATTGCCATCTTCAATATCGACAACAACGACGACGAGGATGACGATGACGACGGCCGCGGGCGGCGAGGACGAGGACGACAAAAAATCTACTGTAGTAGTAGTAGTAGTAGTAGTAGTAGTAGTAGTAGTAGTAGTAGTAGTAGTAGTAGTAGTAGTAGTAGTAGTAGTAGTAATAGTAGTAGTAGTAGTAGTAGTAGTAGTAGTAGTAGTAGTAGTAGTAGTAGTAGTAGTAGTAGTGGTAGTAGTAGTAGTAGTAGTAGTAGTAGTAGTAGTAGTAGTAGTAGTAGTAGTAGTAGTAGTAGTAGTAGTAGTAGTAGTAGTAGTAGTATCAACAGCAGCAGCAGCAGCAGCAGCAGCAGCAGCAGCAGCAGCAGTAGTAGTTGCGGCAGCAGCAGAAGCAGCGATAATGGCAACAGCAGCGACAATTCCAATAGTAGCAGCGACAATTGCAACAACAGCAGTGGTAGTAGCAACAATCAGTAACACCAAAAGCAACAACAGTAGGGGTGGTGCAACAATCAGTAGCGAAAATATCGCCAACAACAGTGGTAATAGCACCAATCAGTAGCGCCAATAGAAATAACAGCACAGGCGGTAGCAACAATCAGTAACGACAATATCGTCAACAACGGTGGTAGTAGCACCAATCAGTAGCGCCAATAGAAATAACAGCAGGGGTGGTAGCAACAATCAGTAACGACAATATCGTCAACAACGGTGGTAGTAGCACCAATCAATAGCGACAAGAGCAACAACAGCAATGGTAGTAGCAATAATAATCAGTAGCAACAACAGCAGGGGTAGTAGCAACAATCAGTAGCGACAATAGCAACAATAGCAGTGGCAGTAGTTAATTGATAGGTCATTTTCCAATTTGAACAATAGTCTCTTGTTACTGTAATGCTAGCATCGCGCCTTTAACACGGCATCATTCAACGGAAGGGTCCACTATAAATAATGACACTGAGCTGTCAATACTGGTTGTGACCTCCGCGCGCATTAACCACCACCGTACATCGCTTTCTCATGCTTCGAATTAAGCACCCGAGGTCATGAAGAGGAATCGCATCCCATTCCTGGAGCAGTGCAGCTTCCAGCTCTCGCACGTTGTGAAGATGTGGATGGTTCTCATGCACTATACGGTCAAGAATGTCCCACACCTTGTAGATATCGGATTGTCTTATGGGAAGTCATGACCCCGGTAGACGTATTATATTTGCAAGTAAGACCTCAGTGAAATTCTCATATTTGAAAATACCAGGGAATAGTAGCAGTAGCAATTAGAGACGTAGTAGTAGGATGCACTGGTTGACTTTGACCAGTGCTAGTAGGATACAGTTTCGTGGAAATAGGATAGGTTTCACAGAAATGGAACAGGAACCAGATTGAAACTGTAGTAGTATATTCATCATGATAAAATTAGAATAGATTGGAATAAGACCGACGGTTCTGAGTTGATGGTGTCTGTCAATAGTTGAAGATAAAAGTTGTTGCTGTGGGATCGGCATACACTTTTATGAAATTCAGCAGTCATTTAGGCCGTTAGTTTAGTAAATAATAGAGTGATAAGAATAGATACGAATTGATGGGAATCGAGAGAATTATAGGAAACAGACTGACATGTAGTTGTTGACGGTCGGCATTCCGATTCCCTTAAGCAAGTACAACAACACCAGCTGGCAATGAGATCATACAGCTCATGTGCTTATTAACGTTCGTTTCCTACAGGCTTATCCACAATAGGCAAGGGACAGGACAGAGGCATTGTAGCGTCCTGTAGGAATTAATAACACAATCGAAATTTGTATATCAACTATATGTCTATCAAAGGGAGGCATGCAACAACAACACATTCTGTAATGTTGTTAGTTAGCTGACAGATCGCATCAAATCAGAACCAGCCAACACCACTTTGACCCTGTTTTAAGTTATCTCCATAGAAGAGAAGCCCAGAGTTTGATTAGTCGAGATGACGTCATAATCAATGAGCAGCGAGTCAGACTCTGTGGCAGAGAAACAAAAAGAACTAAGTTTCAGAGTGAAATCGAGAGATAGGCGAACAGGGATTGGTCAGAACGACCAACGAGAATAGGTATACACTTCTAGGAAGGGATAAGCAGATGTTGATTGGAGGCAAGAATGATGCGGGCCAATCAAGCTGTGGTTATGTCTACCTAGGAGGATGAAAGGAACAGAGACTATGTATTACGATATATATAGATCTATATATCGTAATATGTATAGAAGTTAGTGAAACGTAAATTGTATATAAGAGGCAAATTGTCTCTTAAATCTTGAATCTTCACCATCAGTGATTCCGTAGCAGTCTTGCTTCGTGAATAAGCTAAATAGTCGAATAGCACATCAATTTAGGTTGGGAGTAATTCGTCTCAGTTAGAAATAGGATTTGATAGAGTCGCAGTAGATAAGTAATTAAAGTAAATCATTTCACAAATTGTAAAAAGTATCATTTTATATCACGACAGTAAAAGTCGTCTTTGTTATAATCAGTAGTAGTGTAGCGAATAAATCATATAGTATTTAATCAAATATAGATCCGAGTTGAGTTCGTGTGATATACTCCAGAAGCAAGGAACACATTCCTTGCCTTACCTGAGCATCTTCGAAAGTCAGATAGGCCCCGATTACGAATCAAAATATCTTCACCACCATCAGAAGAGGCGAGCCCAGTAATCGCATCGCCGGTACTCGGAGGAGATAGGTTGTCGCAGCAACCTACCATCATAAGTCTTCTCCGATTAGCGGTGATAGTTAGTAAGTGACGTTTCAATTAAGAAGGTAAAACCGAAAATCTTCAACCTGTTCGATAGAAGACAGGTCCGGTGATCGCGCTGGCCAGCCCAACACCGGAACGTTGTTAGCCTCAAGGAAATCACTGGTGACCCTAGCTGAATGAGGACGGGCGTTGTCTTGCTGGAACATAAAGTCTGCATGATGCTGCATAAAAGTGATGACAACAGGGGCGACAACTTCTTCACAGTAAAGTTGAACCGTTAAATTTCCGCGAATCACAATAAGATCTGTTTTGCCATTTTCATTTCCAGCCCATACCATGACACTGCCGCCACCGAATCTGTCGTGCTGAATGATGTTGGCTGCATCATACCGTTCTCCTAAACGTCGCCAAACCCGTTGCCTACCATCCGCCACATCCACACAAAACCTCGACTCATCACTGAACAAAACGTGGCTCCATTGTTGAGCACGGCATCTGACGCTCTGTAAGCAAAACAGCAACAAATGGACGACGGGCATGCAGTCCAGCATCATGGAGTCTGTTTCGCACAGTTTGTGCATGCACTGTAGTGCCGGTAGCGGTGTGTAAATTACGGGACAGCCGCGGCGCAGTCTCAAACCTGTGACGTCGTGATGACGTCACTAAGTAGCGGTCTTCTCGTGGTGTTGCTGCTCTCGGTCTGCCAGATCGTGGTCGATCATTAACATGTCCAGTTTCCTGATCACGTTGGCGGAGACGGGAAATGGTGGAGGCGTGAACATTAAAATGTCGAGCAACAGCGTGAACGCTCTGCCAAGCAGCGAGTCTTCCCATTGCTTCATGGCGCTGATTTTCGGGTAGCCCTGGGCGGCAGCCCATGTTCGTTATCTGCTTTTGCAATGTGGTGAATTTTTGCCTTCGCTACCCGCCAACGTGGGCCAGTGCATGAAAAATGCATTTTCACATGCAGTAAGCGTGCGGTCGAGAAATGCACGAAATGATTTGCATTTCTTCATGATCAGCGAGACATTACATTGACGAAACATGCCTGCAAATTTGGTTATAAATGGACGCATAGTTTTAATACAACAAACCAAACTTCACTGTTGCTAAACTTTTTTGGCTCAGTATATATAGTATATATATATATATATATACACCTGTGCAAAAGTTAAGCACCACCCTATTTTTACGCACATGCGACGGGTATATTCATGTGCTATTAAGAAAGCAATAGCATAAACATTTATGTACCCATCCATCTTAGTGCAAGAGGTAATAATGCAACTAGAGGAATGCTGATTATGATGGTGGGGAAACACTGTATGTTTTTGTTTGAACTTGAAAACGAGGCCTGAATATGGTTACGTTGACACAACTGACAACTATTGCCCTACAGTTGACACACGTGGCTAGATTGTCATTAATGGTGTCTGAAAACGAAGTTTAACATCTGTGCACGAGTTTGAGACTGTCATTATTAATACCGGGTATATCCACCTTGTGCCTGGATGACGGCCTGGACACGACGTCTCATGCTGGTCACCAACCAACTGATACGCCATTGTGGTATTCGTTGCCATTCAAGATGGAGTGCGTCTGTTAATTCCTGTAGGTTCTGCACAGGAGGATCCCTCCTTCTCACCATGTTTCCCAGAATGTCCCAGATATGCTCAATAGGGTTCATGTCAGGGCTCCTTGCTGGCCATGGTAGGGTTTCGATGGCATTCTGGCGGAGGTATTCATGCACAGCTCTAGCACGATGTGGTCGGGCGTTGTCATCCATGAATATAGGGTGGGTTCCAGGTGCATGATTTACAAAATGAGGGACCACAACTCTATCCAGTATGGAATCTTGATATCTTTGTCCATTTAGTGTTCCAGGTACAGTCAACAGATCCAGCTTACAATCAAATGAGATGCACCCCCATATCATAACGGAACCTCCACCAAATGGAACTTCTTCCATGATGTTACGTTGGTCGTACGCCGTGCGTCTGGACCTCCATACACGAGTTCGACCATCTGTGGCATGAAGCAGGAACCGACTTTCATCGGACCAGTGTACCCGTCTCCAGGATCTCATGTTCCAGTGTCTTCTTTCGTTGCACCACCTCAGACGCTCCTCTTTGTGGTGTGCAGTGAGGAGAGGACGTCTGACAGGTCTCCTAGCTTTCATGCCAGCAGCATACAATCTCCTTTTGACGGTAGACATTGACACTCTATTGCGCGTTTCCCATTGCTGGCTGAGCACTCTGCTGTTGGTGAATGGAGATCTCCTAACAAGGCGTACTAGGGCTCGATCATCACGGGCAGTAGTCTTCTTCGGTCTTCCAGATCTAGGCCTGTCCTTCACTTCGTTAGTTTGCCCATGTTTTGCAATCAAACGACTGATTACAGTATGGTTAATGTTCAGCTGTCTGCCAATCTCTCTGCATGACATACCAGTGGTATGCATGCCTATGATTTGCCATTTCACACGATCACTTAACCTTCGTCTTGCCATAGCGGTTCACAATCAAGAGCTAATTCTCTCTGTACAAATAAACCACGGTCATGAACACAAAATTTCTAATCTTGTCGCCTAAATCTGTATGTAATGTTCTACACCTCAAACTGGACTTTTACATAACTGAACACGTGTGCTGTTTCCCGCCACGCTCGGACATCAAGCGGCGTGAAGTCATGCATGCATGTGCATTTCGTACTTGGAATTATGTCAGCTAACGCGGGGACAAAAAGTATGGCAGTCTAGTTGTACCATCATGTTTCTACGTTCTATTGTTTTTGCTGGTGCTTAACTTTTGCACAGGTGTATATATATATATATATATATATATATATATATATATATATATATATATATATATATATATATATATATATATATATATATATATATATATATATATATATATATATGTATGTATGTATGTATGTATGTATGTGCGTGCGTGCGTGGGGTGCGTGCGTGCGTGCGTGCGTGCGTGCGTGCGTGCGTGCGTGCGTGCGTATGTATAACAAGTTTACTGAAAACTGTTGCTGCCTATAGCAGCAACAACTTTCCGTCAAATTGTTATCAATATAATGAGCTGATAACACGATTGTCACTAGACAAAGATTTGATAACAATTTGGCTGAGGATCGTTGACACAACTTTCAATCAAATTGTTCTCAAAATAACCAGCAGGGCAGTCAATGTTGCAAGACGTGGTGAAGCTATTTCGAGCAACCGTATTGGGAGTCATTTCTGACTAAGGCAGCAACAGCGTTGTCAAAATTTTCTCAGAATAATCAGTGAGCATTCTGTTTGGTTAGCTAACAAGTGCATGCCAAAAAGTTAGGCCTATATGATATACGGAATCTAAACCCAGTCACAGATACGCTCGAACAATGTATTCATTTCATCGGCCTGCCGTGAATAGAATAATACGCTTATAGTCCGGGAGCCAATTTTCAAAAGGGGTCTAGAAGAATGGTTTCGTAGCACACCCAGTATTCAGAAGGTTTGTCTCTATATTATGCTAGACCGATGTCTTGGGTATATTCTGAGCCGTGTTGTACAAGAAAATTGTGGTATCACTAACCCGTGAGAAGCCCATTTACAATAGGTGTTGAATGTAGTTTTCAGACAATTTTCACAATGGTAAATTTTTCACAAACTTAAGCGCATGTTATATCAATACAATCTTAACCAAAATGGAAATGAGTGATCGTATATCGCAGATTTATACATAATCAACCTCGTTTAAGACACCCGTATGTTGCTTTGTACATATTGGGGCACTTAGGTCTTCTTGTGACTAGCAATACCTTAGCTACAACAATGCCCATGTTTTCTACATTTTTCATAATTAAACGTTTAACTGACATGCAGTGCATGTCTACACAAGCTGGCAGGACATATTTATCACGTGAGCAAATGAGAGAATGTTACTCATCCGTGTCAGAGTCATCTTCGACAATTGTATGCTGATCATTGTCACACATTTCACCTCCCATACAAAGGCATGCTTCAGTGCAGAGTAGATTGTTAGCCTTGCATTGACAGAGATCTGTTCTTTTGCAGGCAGACTTTTGACATCTACATGATGTGAGTTCAATTAATCCAAATGGAGCAGGATCCTTTGACATTAGAACAGGCTTGAGTAGACCATCCACTATACTCAAGCCATGTCCATTTGGAGATGGAAGATTCTGAACAGCTTGCAATGAACGTCTCCAAACAAGAACTTGAAAATTGGCCCTTTCGGTGTGATGCTTTAGACTATTCGATGTAGGTGGAAGATTTTCATTTCTTTGTCTCTTTTGACAAAAGAGCCAATAACGGGTTTCATCAGCTGTCTTTCCCACATCCCTGGTGGTATACAACTCACAGACAAATTTCTCACATAGAATTGCAGTATTCGGTGGTAAGTCAACATGTTCGCCGAGTTGGGCTGAGCTAAGCTGATGACATTCAGATGACTTTAAGAGATTGAATGATTTTCTCTTAGCGACTCCAAATAATGCACTAGTGTTATCACAACCTGTAAGAGAATGAAACCCAGGCAAGGACAGACAGATAGCTGGGCCCAGTACTTGAGCAACTGTATGTATTGGTATGTATCGCAATTTGTCCTTTGTGCCCGTACGGAACCATAGTTCAGAACAGTGAAGCGAACGATACGTATATATACTAAGTACTGCCACGTCTGTATCAGGAGACTGTATAACAACACGCATGTGGTCTTTTGAAGCGTGTAGCGCGTGCAACATCATACGCGTATCTGCTTCCTCGTGATCTTATCGAAGTTCTTCCAAATACGACGAATTGTTCGCTGAAATGACAACAACATCCATTCCATCGTTAAAGCCACCAGCAAGAATGACGCAATTGTCGGCAGATAGCATATTTGGACCAGTATCACGCCACCGCTTGCTGAGAAATGCAACCAGGTTACTTTTGTTGCTTGGATTGCTGATGTACTTGGCCCATTGCTTTGGAACGTATTTTCTCCAGCAATCTTTACTTCCAATGCTGTTGATGATCCACGTTTTAGCCGCTCTTCCGCTTTGAGAGATTCCAGTCTATCATATCTGTCAAAAACTATATCTACTCTGTTGCAGTCTTCTTGATTCAGTGGAACTGTAAAGATGTGCCAGTATTTATCAGCCAATTCTCCAAATGTAGACGTACCTCCAGTTTTAACCATTTGCACAATTGCCATGCCATCTACTACATAAGCTGTTGCGCCTGTCTTGTCAACAGGTGGAAGCCGTCCATCAACATTTACTTCCTTTTCTAGTTCACTTAACAAAACACTTTTCACATTCTTTCTTAGATTCCCATCCGTATGTGACAATGATAGTGGAACAGCAGACAGTTCATACGTCATCACTAGTTTTAAATCAACATCTCTGGACCTTGCGGCAATAATTAATCGACCAAATAGTTCGCGGTCAGATCTCACATTGTGAATTTTTTCATCATTTGTTTTGAGTTTTTTCTTCTGTGCTAGGCTGGCAAATGTTTTAAGTTTTAAGTGTGGCAACGTGTCCCAAAAGCTTCTCGTGTTAGTGTCCAGCCGCTCCTGAACAAAATTGTCCATAATCTCCTTACCAATGTCACAGGCGGAAACAAGTCTCTTGGCGATTTCACTAGGCAATACCACGCCAGTTGCAATGTTTACAAGCAGAAGACACTCGCTGTCGTCGTTTTCCGCAACATTAAAGGGATTGGTCATTATATCTGATGAGAACATCGAAAGTATCTTCTGCACATCGGTTTCATCCCTGTTCATTCGATTAGTCCCCATTTCCTTATGTACTCCAAACATGTGACTATCTTGTAACCCACACATTTGCTTTGTGATCGTTGTTATGGCTGCCCTCTCGTGGCTAGTTAAAAACCACCTCTCCAGAGCTCCTGGCTTTTGTGTTATTCCAATAATACCACCTCGCTTTTTGGAATCCAAATTAATCGATTGCTCTAACGCCATATCTGTCCAAACTTGATTGAATGGATGGTGTGAGCGACTTACGGAATGATTTCCATTCAAGAATTGTTCATGTACATGGGGATGTGTACTTGGAACCATCTTCATGTCCGCAAGATATATTGGCAGCCATCTTGCATAATTGGTTCTGTCCATGCTGTAGAAATATGGCGCCATAGCAGCAGTAACAGATAGGTGTGCCTGCCAATCTCCAGTTCTCTCAGCTCTTATGAATCCAAGCAGCAGCTCTACCATATGAATATATGAGTTCCAAAATGCGAACAGGTGTGATTTCGAGCTTGACTCAACTTTAAAGGATTTGAACAGCTGTTGCAATTTATTCACGTACATACACACCTCTTTGAAATTTTCATGCAGTGCGTCTAAGTCGTCAATGCTGCTTCGGCACATCTTAATTTTCTCATCCAGACTCTCCAAATCTGTTGGAGTAATGTGGTCTTCATGTTGTCCATTTTGTTGAACCCATTTGGAAAAAGACTGCCATTGTAATCGCAGCAGCGCTTCCAGAACCAATTTGTGAGCCCTTACTCCTAGATTATATAACTTCCCTTTAAGTAGAGCAGCAGCCGTGCTGCTACCATATGCGTTGGCCTCTATGAGGAGATCTTCTAAGCCAGAGTCATCAAACATCTTTCCAATAACAGCTAAGTAGTTTAGCGCAATGTGGAATCCCCCCAGTCTGATCACAGTGTCACTAAACTCTTCTTTATATCGCCACTGTATCTCCTTTGCCTTGACATATATGGCCAAGTCGAATGTAATGACCGAGTCATTCTGTCCTAGTGTTGTCATCATTCTTTGAACTTGTTTCATGACCGTATACACCGTATTGAATTCAGTTGGTGATCCGGAAATCATTGGACAGTAACCGATTTGTGTAAAAGGTGCGTTAGCACATGATACAAGTGCATTAAATCCACTCTAACTAGAGACTATTTGTGTTTCTGTGGTCATCATGGGTACAAGATCTACCGCAAACAATTTTATTGGACACATTCGAACGATGGCCCATGCAAGATCCATGACTAATGCCTGTTCCTGGATTGAGCTATCACATTGGTACCAATCCTTCTTGACAGTGTCTATGAACGCGGTCACAACTGGTCTTCTACCAAACACCCCACAATCAAGAATTCTGTTTTCAGTACCTGGTGCTGTCAAAGCCCTTCTCCTGACTGAGTGTTCAGCATGTATGACACGCTCTGGTCTTGGGCCAAATTGCATTCGTTGGAACATCACCATTGTCGTTGAGTGAGTTGTCTGTTTACCGTCTAAGGTTTCTTCAAGTATATCATTGTTATCAGCTGCTACTTGAACGAACGAGTTTGGAACAATGTTTGTTGGTATTACAACTCCATACCGTGTTGATTGAGCTAATACTTCAAGCGCCATACTAGTGTCAACTACCTCAATATCATCATAGGAAACGCTATGACCCATACGATTCAGAATGGTGACAACTTGTCTGGAACCTGTAAGATGCCTCATTGTCATAGCGAGGCTTATGTGTTTTGGCATTTTCTTTCTCCCGTGTGATACACAATGCGCTATGTCTTGGCATATCATCATTACATGCCTCTCATCACCTTCATTAGCACATTCTGATCTAACATTACCAAACTGCTCTGGTGCTAAATCTGCATTCGTGGTAACCCACCGCAGCAGCCAGTAGAGGCTTTGGGGAATAATTTCCTTTGCTTTTGCGAGTGTCAGATTGTCAATATCAACTGGTTTAATGGTGATCCCCTCACAAGCCTCCAAATCTCCCTTCAAATTGCTTATATCGTTGTGCACTGTGGATACAGCCAAAGCCTAGACCCCCTATGCAAAAAATCAGGATAACTAATTAGTGCTACCACAATTTGTTTGTACAACAGGGCTTAAAATGTGTGGGACATGTCCCCCAAGCCACAGCAAGTGTCAGACCTTCCGAATACTGGGTGTGCTACGTCACGATTCTGACCTAGCTTTAGCTCCTGGACTATTACATCATGATTGACGATATATTCACAAGGATCCTGCGATCGTGCACGTGCTGGTGGATGGCAGGATCCGACATCGGTCTACCGTGAATAGAATAATCCGCTTACATCATGATTGACGACGAAATGAACACAGTGTTCGAACGTATCTGTGACTGGGTTTAGATTCCGTATATCATATAGGCCTAACTTTTTGGCATGCACTTGTTAGCTAACCAAACAGAATGCTCACTGATTATTCTGAGATAATTTTGACATATATATATTCTTGTTGCTACTACACCCCCACTCGACTGAGGCAGCTTCCTCTCCAATCAGGCACGATTTATGGCTATGGGTATGTGCATGGAATGACTTGGTGTCGCTTAGAATGCTGACAACAGTGCCTACTAGCTGCTTCTTATTTTCAGACACCCAATGCTATTTCATCTAAAGGTACTGCGAGCTGGATCACACTACCTGTCACTTATTGGTATGATGGCCACTCCGAGAGAATGTGTGATTCTACAAACCACTACATTAATGCCAGCTTGCTATGGACACAGTACCCGCAAGTCAATATCGGATAGACGTTGAAATGTATGCACATCCAAAACAGGGCGAGCCTCATCATCATCACCCAAACTATGCTGTCTCCCTCCAACCAACCAGGCGTTAGCAGAGAATGTTTAAAGGGCCCGTCAGCAAGGCGTTGTGTGGCGGTCATTGGAAGAAAGAATATCCACAAGAACTGGATCTGGAATTGCATGACTGAACAAGGAACACGACGATTAAAGTACTCCCCTCTTCCAGTTCACGCAGAACACTCTCTCCGGCGTTTATCATGCATATTACAGGTGTGGGTGCAAGGGTGGCACCCTGTGTAGTACTCGCACTTGTAGCTGCAGTGTGCATAACTTGAGGTGTAGGGCCTACAAAATTCTGTGCCTGCAACAATATCGCTGGCTCGCATGGAACTAATGAAAGTATAGGAAGCGAATGTAGAAAGTCTTGTTTGATTAGTTATGTGATAAGTGATGTCAGAAATTAACAACTTAGTTTCGTTCCCGGACTTCATGGAACTAATGTGTGTAGATAGACAGTGTAGGAAGTGCAGTAGCGTAGAAATCTAAGCGCATAGCAAGACTGGCCCAAACTAAATGATCGCTACAGACAGGTTTCACTATATATCATGTGTGTTACCATTTGAATAGCTCGGTTGTTTCTAAGTTCTGGTAGCGGTTATATTGGTCACTATTAAGTTATCTAATGCTTCCCAGCTTGATAGATGACGTAAATGAATTCATTGACACCAGAAACCCTAGTCACCATAATTATCCTCCTAGATTAAATATTAAGCAAATTAGAGCTTTTGGGCTCATATATATATATATATATATATATATATATATATATATATATATATATATATATATATATATATATATATATATATATATATATATATATATATATATATATATATATATATATATATATATATATATATATATATATATATATAATTATATATATATATATATATATATATATATATATATATATATATATATATATATATATATATATATATATATATATATATATATATATATATATATATATATATATATATATATGGACGCCATCTTGAATTTCTGGAAACGCTCAATTGTGACTAAGGTCTATTCTAAAAGAGATCATTGGCTATACATATCAGTAAAAAATTAGAACTATATACAAAATTTCATTAGCCATGCTTTTGCCGGCGGACTCTTATAACCCTAATCCATAAACCTTTGCTTAAAATTGGTCGATTTAAGAAACTGATCTCGGACCAATTAAACCGTTATTTCTTGCATCCATCAAAAATCATGGAGCTATTTAGGCTGTATGAATCAAGTGTCAAACAAAAATTGCCAGAATCGGACCACAAATCGAAAAAGGTGGATGTGGCTATTAGAGTAATACTATATAGACAGGTGTTTTGATCATTGATTAACACATTGTCTCCGTCCAATACAGAAGTAGGTGCATGACCAACTTTAGTAATCATAAAACGGTCGTAAATAGACAACGCAAAACCTGGCTATACCGGGCTCTGCGTGGACAGTAAAAAGGTGGACACTAAATACAGGTGATCGCATAATAAATTTAACTCATTTGTTATAATAAATATCTTTTGACGATAAATGATGGCGATTTTTGTAGACAGGTGTCGGTCGTTACAGGCAGGTTTGTATAACGATTTTTATTCAAGGCTGCATTTGGTGTCGTATGTACCTCATACTTAATACATGTCTATCCCAATAACAAAGCATTTGTCACAGCAGATCAAATATTCTTCAGCAAAGAGTAGTACGGAGAATGTCCATAAAGGATGGTCGTCATCACAAAGACCTGATGAAAAAGACTTGAATAGATCGTTCATAGAAAATACATAGCGCTGCCTTCCAATGACTGAATTTGGTGCTATGAGTACAAATAGATAAATATATAAGCATGGATAAACACAAGGATAGTAAGGCACGTTAGTACTCTCTCGCCGCTGCAAGCCACCAGACAATAGATTCAATGAGCAAACACTCGCCACTTGCTGAATATTTTGAAAACACTTTTCGACTAAATGTTGTTGTTGGAACAACTTTCACTCAAATTGTTTTCAAACTGTTTAGCAGATCCAGAGATATAACCCCTGGAATATGCCGTCTGCAAAGACTCAACAGTCAGACGGTTAAAATTACTAGATGTAAATCGTTTCTTAGATAGTACATGTGCCATGATTGACCATTACATAAGGAGCAATTCAACATCATTCTGTCCGGAGCATTTGCTGACCAGGACAAAGTTTTAACAATGGGTCTACTCGGTGTATGATCTATGAACTGTGACATAACATACTCACAATGCAGCATAATAACCTCGGAACAGTGGACTTATATTTTTAGGAAAGGAGATGAGTCTTGTTATTGTGTAGAGAAGACTAAAAAACGAAATGAGTATCTTAGATAATACAGCATGTGCAGAAAGACAGGTTCATTCGAAAGAGCTGAGAATTCGTCTTAACCTAACCAATATAACACGGGATGACTGCCCGCAAGATGGCTCATTACTGTTTGTTCTGGGTGGTGCATTTGCTGGTGACGTCACACGTTTTGTAGTTGTTGTGATAATGTTACTGTTTTGTATGCTCACAGTGTTTGGAAATGCGGCTATAATAGCCTGTGTGGTAAGATCCCCTCATTTAAACAGTTCTAATTACAGTATTTATGTCATTTCGTTAGCCGTCTCTGATATGATCATAGGTGCCACGTGCATACCGTCTTTGGCACTTTACACCATGCTCGGTTATTGGCCGCTAGGTAGCGTCACTTGCACAATCTTCCTTTTATGTGACGTCGTGTGTTGCTCAGTCTCAAATTTACATTTGGATGTCATCGCGTATGACAGATTCCGAGCAGTGGCTGACCCTTTGGCATACAGGTCAAAGTTTACCAGATCAAGAGCAAAGACTTTAGCTGTTACAACGTGGCTGTTATGTCTGTTGTTCTACGTTCCTGGTGTTCTCGTGGTTCGAGTAAGTGATGAAATTCAGGGAATTTCTATCCCATGGCAATGTTACTTCCCAGCCAACATCGTATATATTCTGGGAGGTGTTTTACTGAACACATACGGGCCGCCAGCACTCTTAATCATACTGTCCATCTTCGTAATGGTCACTGTGAAAAGATCTCGATCGCAAAATATTGACAATACATCAATGAGAACGGGACATCTGAAAACTAAGAACATGCCCGATAAGAACATCCCAATTAGTGTGGAGAAGGAAAAGATTACCGGACAAAATCGTCGGTGTCTCTTCACGCTGTTGGCACAGGCCGTTCTTTTCCTTATATGTTGGGGACCTTGGATGGTGGTGTTTCCCACAATGCAGCTCTGCGAGACCTGTGTACCGCCAACTATCTATGAAATTACTTATTGGATGGTATACTTGAACTCTACTGTTAATCCTGTACTGTATCTTATATTTAATAAAGATTACAGAAACGCGTTCCGGGTAATGTTTTGCTGCTCAAGGAAATATTAGTGCACCCGTACTACAATCAAATATTTCTATAAACATGGCACCTGTTGTTCTTTGCGGCACGCGGTTTAATCATGAGATCCCCATACAGACATTTTCTTTGACACTTATCTTGTCTTAACCCTTTAACCCTTATATCAGCCAATAACGGCTTCTATAGTGGGCTTGAGAAATGTCAATTTGCAGAAAAAGAGAAGACTATTTTTGAAATTTTACCACTGGAATGACTGGCTCGATAACCGAGCCAGTCATTCCAGTGCTAAACTTTCAAAAATTGTCTTCTCTTTATCTGCAAATTGACATTTTCTTTGAAAAAATTCATGGCTTATAGGGTTAAGAAACCAGATTTTGTATGACAACTGTAGTGATGTCCTAAGGTTGCCACCATGCGCAAACTTCAACTGTATTTTGGCTATCTTCGCCCATATGGATCAGATACTACAAACGCCTTTCTGTGTGTAAAATATCCTCTTAATTGATGTTAACATGATGACGATGATGATAAGTGGCTGAGTGTGTTCTCCGTCTGAAATAAGTGATTAACTCTTGCATATGCAATCAGTTACCTTCAACGTTACACATGCAATCCGTCATCATCAACATTCTTCACTGTGTCTGTATCCGTACGTTGTATGCATTTTAAACTCCCTTGCCGCTTTTATTGGCCCGAGATTCCCTTTTAGCTCACCTGTTCGAAGAACAGAAGAGGTTAAATCATCACAATGGTGGTGTTGTTGTTGTTGTTGTTGTTGTTGTTGTTGTTGTTGTTGTTGTTGTTGTTGTTGCTGTTATCGTCGTCATCGTCGTCGCCAGCGGCGGCGGTGACTTCTTTGGCGGCGGTATCAGCGTCGTCCGCGTCGTTGGCAGTTTTGCTTAATTTTTCTGTTTAGCTCAGCTGCAGCTAAACTATCAGGGTTACAGTAACCAACCTTCATCAACAGTTGTATTACTGCATTTCTATCAATAGTACAATGGATGTATCCCATTCCTACCCATATGTGCAGCTCAGTGACTTTGTCATTTCTGGTTTACGTTTACCTTGGCTTAGTCCATACGGGGTAACTTCACTGTTTAGCTCAGCTATAGCTGAACTATCGGGTTTATTCGTAACAAAACGTCATCAATAGGTTTATTACTGCCTTTCCATCAATAGCACAATGCATTTTTCCATTCCTACCTATATTTTCAGCTCCGGGACTTTGTTATTTCTGTTTAAGTTTTGGGTTTACCTTGGTATAGTTCATACAGGCTAACATGTGTGTTTGACTCAGCTACAGCTAGACTATCAGGGTCATCGTAACCAAGCTTCATCAATAGCTTTATTTCCACATTTCTATCAAGAGTGCAATAGATGTATCCCATTCCTACATATATTTTCAGCTCAGGTACTTTGTTATTACTGATTATGTTTTGGGTTTATCTTGACATGGTTCATATAAGATAGCTTTTCTATTTATCCCAGCTACAGCTAACCTATCGGAAGTATGATAATCACACTTCATATATAGTTTTATTTCTGCATTTCTATCAATGGTCCAACGCATTTATCCCATATATTTTTAGCACAGAGACATTATTAGATCTGGTTAAGTGTGGGTGTACATGGACTTAGTCCTTACAAGTTAACTTTTCTGTTGAAAAGGTAATACACTGTAGTTAGTCTTCTGTCAACAAGCTTCGTATGTACAAAGACATAAAACATGCGAGCTGCATGGTGGTACTGCACTAACATTTCTTGTTTTAGATATGATCCCAAAACACCCAAAAACAGTGGCGCTACAGTGTCCTCAGCGTGACGGATACTTGTTGGTACCTAGTAAGGAGAACTGTTTTCTGAGGGCCGCATTCCCTGGTAGTCGTTTAACTGTCTGACTGTTGCAAGTCACCAGATACTAATTAATGTCAATTGGAAATAATTCTGGACATGCTGAATATTTAGAAAACAATTTGACTGAAAGTGGCTTGTCGCCAAAAACAATCTTTTTCTCAAAATATTCAGCATATCCACAGTTAAACACAGTGGAAAATGAAATTCAGCAGGCTGACAGTTTATGCGTCCAATCATGGGCCATCACTGTTGTGCTACTGTTACGGACAGCGGGATTGCGTTGCACAGTTCGAGTCTTAGAGATTGAAATTATGCTGTGTGATCATCAATGATTTGTGATGTAAGAAATATTGCCGCGTTTAAACATCCATGAGTCAGCCCATGTGAAGGCGCGTTTCTATTGCACGGGTCAACGCGCCAGGTGCTAATGATTCGAGTATCTGCTTTTGCCTTGTGAACTAGCCTTATGAGTTGTGAAATTGATCACCTTCACTCGCTTTTTTTCGTGCCAGATTAACCTCGTGCACGCATTACAGCGTACATGGAAATGCACATATAGATTTTCTCTTATTTTGACTCTAATGCACACGTTTCCGCGCGGCAATAGCACTTACATGGAAAACGGGCCAGAGACCTTGTCATGCCAATGAGAAACAGCACAACCACAAAATAACATGTTAGGAATGTGTATAACCCAACCACTGAGAGATAATGTAACGATCCTTCACTATTCAGTTACATCTATGATGAACTGCATACAGCCGTCGACATTCCCTCAAGCTGACAACTATTGAAATATGCGCGACTTCAATTCGAACCGTGGGAAATAATAGCTGGACAGAATGCCAATGTCGACCTCACCTGCGGATCGACTTAGGCTGTAGACATAGTTATCCACCGTTTAGAAACATCATATGCTAAATTATCAATGTAGCAAAAAAACCCAGCAATCAAACGATATGGACGGTCCACTAGTGACAAAGCTATCTAAGCAACAAAGGATTATGTTACGACATCTAAGTTAAATTGCTTGATACTAACACATCGATCGGCTCCCGACAGGGAGATGGTCTATCCCATGTGCTTTTCACCGGTTATCATTGAAATCTATGCTGGAAAATTCCACACGCCCAAATCCCCAGTGCCCATACTAGGTATCGCGCTAGATATGGAATATGGCGACAACGTGGACTTCATAGACGAGGAAAAGAAACCTCTTGACGAACTTCTCCGAATAACTTGCAAGCAAACTAAACCTTGAGAATTTCTATGAATCAATCAAAATAGAGTTCAACCACATATACCTATCTACAAAGGATGAAGCTAAAGAAAATGACGATCGACTTCGTGGCGGCGAGCCATGAAGTAACAGTAAAAGCCTGGGTGCACTGCTTTGTAGTACTGCTGACATTGTTGCACGATGCGTCATGTGGAATATAGCTTTCCAGTCCTTCTGGAAGCTATGGATTCGTAGATCTATTCCCTTGACAAAAAGACTACCTTTATACAACGCAACCTGCATATCCTTGATGCTGTATAACTGTAACAGCTGGGCAGCTCCAAAGGCAGCTCTAGACAAACGTGATGCCTGTCACCGCAAACACCTTCGCACTATCACTGGACACCCATGGCCAGACAGTAGAATTTCCAACGATGTATAGGTCGCCCAGCAAAGGTGGTCCATATTTGGCCTTGTGCCAAGGATGCCAGAAGACACACATGCACAGAGAGCCTTGGAACTTGCCCTACTGAAATCTAGCAAATATAAAGCCAGCAGAGGGCGTCATTGCGTAAATCTGTTAAGTGCGAGGTGACATCACTGCCTAAGGGAGCGATGTCTTCGTGTACAACTATATTCAAGATGTTCAACAAAACATTTCTTACTAACTAGCATGTTTCTGTTTTTGTTTTGGAAACATTCTAACTTATTTATGAGTTGTACTGTAACAGTGCCCGATTTTTCGACATTCCGACATTGGCCTATCGCGACTCCATAAAATCTAGATTTTTTTTAATCGTGAAATCTTGAACAATTTATGGCTACAAGTTTAATATTTTGAAATTATTTTGAAAAAACCTTGACTGGGTGGGTTGGTAGGTTGGTGGGTGTGTATGCGCATTGTTACTACCATATTAATGAAATGCAAGAGGAGCACTGGTGCTTGTTAAACCAAAATTTAGATCTTGTAAATTTCGGAACCTCTCCTTAAGTCCCACCAAAACTTAATTGACGTTGTAATGTCTAACTGATCGGTCGCTACTAGAAGTGAACTGGTTGTGTAGCTGAGACTACGCTCGCTTATCATGGCACGCGAAGACGATAATCTACTCGCCTTCTTCAAGCGGTGATGCCGAAGAATATGTGTACGATTATCTGGGCCTGTCCCAGTGTCCTGTCTATCTGACTTCTCCAAGTTCGGGGGATATTTAGTTCCCCTCTGACAACAACAGGATAACTAACGCTTGATTCATAGAACATATATTTACTTTATTTACAGCATTATATTCAGAATTTATAGGCAATATCACCATCAATTTCAAACTTAATACGATAAGCACAGACAATTTTTTAAGTATCACTATTCAAATAATCTAAAGCCAGCACCTAATAATTCCTATTTAAAAATAACCTAATCTATTACACGTCTGCACTCGCGGATGAAATTTGGTCGAATCATGCTCGACTGCGCTCGCAGCCGCTCATATATCTATCGCCCGATGTCTCCTATTTTGGCGCCCTGACATCCCATTGGTTCCAATTCCCAGCAACCAATCAGTGAATTTAAGCCAGTCCATTGGTGCCTATATCGCTGGCCCGTGATTGGCTAATACTGTATTTTAGTCAATCCACTTCAGATCTGTTTTGGCACAAAATAATTTCCATATTAAGCCTATGAGACTTTCTTAAGTACTGTGCCTATGGGACTGACGGCATCCCAAAAGTCGCATGTCATTAACCCTGACCTTTGCTAAGCAACGAGCATTTGTCTCACAATGTCGGCGAGCAACTAGTACTGAAGTCGTCACGTTCGTGAGTCTCCTGAAACTATCGTTTCTACGTCGCAGGTCTAGTGAAACTATCGTTTCTAAGACATGTCCCAGATTCCCCCAAAACTGCAGCGCCACCTGTGAGTAACAATTTAGGCTAATTTTAATTAAATATGTTGATGTGTATGTTGTTTATTTTCACTCAGTGTGATAAAAAATCCAAAATTTATACAGACATTGTATAATACACCTTTTACAATTTTCCCAAAGTGAATTAATTCTGTAGATACTTCAACAGGACCAGTAGTGCCTCCTATAGGGAACAATTTTCATTTTTCCAAGAGATATTTTGAGCCATATTTGATTCAGATTTTAATTAAGATCACTCTTGATTTTGGCAGGTATGTTTGACTAAGCCACAAAAATTATTTTACACCTATATTTATATTCAACGCGCCACTAGAGGCGCGTCCTTTCATCCGATATAAAACACTTAAATGTTAGGATCCTGTCTCTCACAATTACCATGGCATGCACATAAATCTGTGCACCTAGTGCCATTTACATTGTAACATTTACAACGACCACGGCATGCTACTTTACCACCATAGTGGATTAGCTTATGGTATGCCTTACTGGCTTCGGGTAAAGAAGACTATTTAGGATACCATCCATGGCTACTTTGTTCCCACTCCCATAATGAAGGAGAGAGAAGCTGTGGTTTTGCAATTACTGCCTGCCCCTTACATAAGCAGCTTGCAATGCCGCTTGTTTCATGTGCTGCGTCAATGCCCCTAATGTTGGTGGCATGTTCTCCAGGGCGCTGGTCCCTGAAGCAATCATGAATTCCTTGCTTTCATTAACATGAGTAGCAGAAGACGTCATTGAATACAGTAAAACAACGTAGCCTTCAAGTCAATGTACAATTTCGTCATCAATCTCTGCTGGGCTTCTGGATAGAGATAGGAAGCTTTGCACACCCTCTACAAATACAGTTCATATATCCCAGGCTGTTCTTTTTCCTCGTCCGGTAAGTGACGATGTGGTGTCACACGATGCTGCTTTTTCGTGTGCGAGGCTTGATGAAATTGCATGTACATGGATACATCAATAATGTTTGCCAACTCGAAATGCGGCCCCCCCCCCACCTCGCACCCTCCCCGATCTCAGAAACCTGCAGGTCTCGAGCTTTGGCCGCTGCAACAGTTCTAAGAAGCAGTTTCATGTGGCCATTTCTAGGGGCATGGGTAACATGGAGTATCATTCTAGTGTCAGCCTCCGCTTGATTGCAGGCGTCCATAGATGCAGTTGACTCAATCTTTGTCGCACTGATGTGCCGCGAGCACTTCAGCAGGATATGTAGTAAACAATTCTTTTTCACCTACATCTATTACAGAAAGCGTTTGTCACAGAATGCAGAAGAGCTCCTGAGACCTACCATGCCTCGCACATGGATTGGCAACCATCGTACATAGTGAACATGGTCTAGTGAAAAATACCACGGGATAATTTTATCCAAAGTGTCCACATACAGACCAACATTTTCTTCATGCTGTGACCGTACCTAGTGATTCAGGAGTACTTGTAGTTCCATTGTGATACTCCAATAACTAAATTGAGGGCTATTTGTTTCTTGCTTCTTGTTGAAGGCGTTCTGACGAAGAAGGTGTAGGGCTGCAAGTGTTACGTGATGGGCTTCTGCTCTACCTGGTGTTATAATGCATACATGCTGCCCATCCACATCCATCTAGTCAATCTCCAAGTATGTGTAGGGCAACCATCCATGTATGCAAAGCTCCTAGCACAAGCACAAACTTATCCTCACCAAGAATGCGTGTCCATGTCCATTGGTCTGTGTACAATGGTTGGTCGAGGACGAGCACAGGAACTTGGCCAGGATTGAGATGCTTAATGGCATCATTAACGATAAGCATCGAGTGTTTAATCATGGTGACAGTGTGCGCATTCTCATAAAATAGTGGCATCAGAGCTATATTTGCATTAGGTCGTACTTCTTGCGTAACAAGTCTTGTGATAAACAGCCTGGTGATTTATCAATGTTTCGCTGATACTGATCCCTTTGTTTAGGTTCTTGGTGTTTATATTCAGAGGGATGTGCACTGTCTGCTGGAAATCCCAAAGATCTCTGACAATCTAGTCATAGCCAGATGTATTGTTTTTTGCAGTATTTGCAGAATATATCTTTCGTTTCCCAGTTTTTTCGGGCATAAAAACACAGATTCCAGATGGTTATTTCTGGCTTATTAGTCGTTTGACTGTCTGTCGGAGTGACAAGCCTACGAGTCTTAAATTTCATTATTAGTAGCAATAACCATGCAAGCGTTCTACTATCTTTCTCAATATATCACAATCTGAAAACATAAATTTAGAAATTACAACAACAATTATCAAATATTTGATGCCAAAGATAAGAGAGTTTTCTGAACACTATATCAGACCAAGTGTGGCGTTGGGATTTCGACCTTGGCCCTCATCATTATTTATATACTTGTTCTGTAAACACCTATGTCCCTTCAGTTATAATAGGCGTTTCACAAAAGTATTTATTCTGACTCAGTTTACATTCTTTGTAGTTTTTAAAATTATCCTGGAACTAATATTTGTCAAATGACATTTAATCATAATAAATAAATAATATGTAGAATAGCTTAAAATCCTATAGCATAATAAGGAAATCTGAAACTTATCACGTGCCTCGCCAGTAGCAGTCTCTGAGGAACTGGACTAGTCTGGTCGGAAATTTAAGGAATGGTGTTCAGATCAGTATCTCATTTCTATGAAATACATGATTGGCAGGTTGCCAAAATATTTTTGAACGATTTTTTTATTTTCTCCAAATATAAATTGAGTTATGTCTACATACAAAGATTGGGAGCGATTCCTCCAATATTAACTGAGATATTGACCAAATTGTGGTTCCCTGAATTTCCGACCATACTTTAGTCCTGAAATCTCTAACAGTATTATCAAAATAATATCAGAATACCTAAGACTGAGCAGATTCTATCACGTGAATCCGTGTGCCATATTTCTATCAATTGTGATATCATTCCATGCATACAACAGGATAAGCAATTGAGCAAAAACATTGATTAATTTAAAATGAAAAATTGAAAATTAAATATCCGATTGGTGGCGCTAAGATTTTCGGGCCAAAAACTGTACCTAAGTCGTGGACAATATTACACCCCGACCAACCCATCAAATGAGAAACTATATATTATCCTACATGTGTGCCAAAGTTGGTGCTTTTATCACATTTTGAACGATTTTGGCATTTTCACTGCTTTAGCAGCTGCACTATAGTTCCTTCTAATCTACAAACACGTGTGGCGTATTCCAAATCCACGTGCTTCACAATTCACGCGACGACGTCATATTGTGAATTTTATGGTGTATCAAGATTCATGACTTTATTTTAACAGTGATAGAGTTTGTGAAAATCTGTCAACTTCTTTTTAATTTTTAAATATAATAAAATCTTTCGCTTTTTGACGGTTTTGATTGAAAATTAATTAATCTACGATGCAATCGCAGATTATTAAAATCACTCAGGATCTTTCTTCTTATTCTCGGTTAAAAGGTTTGGCATGCATCTCCTCCTATAGTTTTCATCCGATCAACTCCAAAGTTGATGAACTCCTAGTACACCTGGAGGAGAAGTGTGATATTCAACAGAATTTAGATCTGCCCAATAGTTTCGAGCTACATACTTTTGCGTGGGCAAAAATGTCCCATAGGAAATGTATGGGGAGTATTAGTATTTATACTTGAAGTGGGACACACATAGACGTTTGATCGGATCATCACCATACCTGTTATCCTTGGCATGGGGACGATGTCTCCCCATCTAAAAGATGATCTTGATCTGTGACCATTGACACCATTGTATGAAAGATTGCTCTTAGGGAATGAATTGGGATTTTCCATATGGATCTCTGAACAGCGACTGCACTTAGAGTTTCTATCGGATCACTACCATAATTGATCATGATGTTACCACTGGAGTTCTGGAGGTGTTAATACATCTGGGAAACTATGCCCAACTTGTAGGATCCCCAATGGGCATCAGATGTACCAGCTTTAGTTTTTAGCAGAAATCAGAGAAGATTAATAGACGATACCCTGTGGCATCCTATCATGCTTACATCACCAATGCGTCGCCGACCCAGGTGGAAGGGCACCCCTTTGACCTCAAAATTACCAGTTTTCGTTTTTGGCACAAATGAACTCATGATGAAAATTAAATTATGGAATTTTTTCCCCCAAAATGGCCGCCAAGCGCATATTTTATTCAATAATACCAGTGTTCGTGTTTGGAAATGAATTGAGGATGACAAATGGTGGGGATACAATTTTGAACGATTTGTTGTAAAGTATATTTTTGCTCCAATCGACTTCGAACTTGGTGGACTTCTTGTTGCTATATAAACTTGATTTCATTTCAGTTTTGAAGAGGCTCAATCCGATAGTCTTTTAAGAAATCAGCTATTCCATGCACAATGTAAACCTATGGGCATTTCAATTATGGATCTTTGTACTGCGACTACGCCTAGAGTTGTTATTGGATCAGCACCAGGCATGGTCAATGGTTATATAAGAAGAAGCTTTATAATGTTCCTTAATGGCCAGATATTTATGCTTACTTCAGTGACTTTAAATATATTTTATATACTCTATTTATTAATTTATTGACCCATTGACAGTCCCAGACCAGAAACTACAAATCCTATATTATGCAACAAATAATCTGCGGAATATTTCGAAACTAATTTCACTGGGAGTTATTGCTGGTTCCAGTCGAATTAGTTTCAAAATGTTCAGCAGCGTTCCGGCGTCATAGTCTTGAAAATAAGACATTGTAATTTCAAAAAGCAAAGGGTTAGCATACACATGTCAGCCTACATATGCAATAGAAGGATTTGAGAATCAGTTCTGTTGTTAACAAAGTACCTCGATCGTATTCATTTGCAGTCCAGTGCAGAGAGAGGCCTATACTAGCACAATATTATTGGACGAATACCTATCCGAATGAAATTCCTGTTTAAACCCATAAAAGTGTTGTGACGTATTTCTGTGTTAATATTAATTAGTCTTACCCAATGGAAAAATCCGTTTCTAGCTATGGCCCACCCATTTCTAGCTAAGCGCCACCGACTTTGTGCTTGTGCTATATACTTTGAACCCTGAATTACCAGAATTACAAATTCAACAAAATTGTACAGGAAAGCTCTTGAATA
The DNA here is from genome assembly GCA_034401795.1 of Chaetoderma sp. LZ-2023a. NCBI lineage: Eukaryota > Metazoa > Mollusca > Caudofoveata > Chaetodermatida > Chaetodermatidae > Chaetoderma > Chaetoderma sp. LZ-2023a. Next base: position 107,940 of record JAVVLW010003623.1, read on the forward strand.
TTTTGAAAACTAATTCGACTGGGGCCATAGGCAGCAGCAGCTCCCAGTGAAATTAGTTTCAAAATATTTAACAGAATGCTTATTAAACTGTAAATCCATCAAAGTAATACAATTCGTACTCTTCGTGACGGAGCTTGTTTCGTCAGCTACTTGAACGACAGATCGGGTCCCTCCATTGAAGAGACTTCACAATATACTTAACTGTCTCGCTGCTACAAGCCACCATGCAGACAACAATTTCAATGAGTAAAAACTCTAGATTTGATGAATATTTTGAAAACAAATTGACTGAAACTCTCTGGTGGCTTAGCCATCAACAACTTTCAGTGAAATTGTTTGCAAAATATTTAGTAGGTACAAAAATATAGCCCATCGAATCTACAAAAGCTCAGCAGTCAGACGGTTCACAGACAGTATAATGGACCTTTCCAGTTTATCCATCCATCATATGACGTCATAATCAACTACGTGACGTGTAGAATGACATCATAATGAATGACGTCATTCTGACATCATGAATGACTTAGATAAGTACGTCACAAACGCATATTTGAAGACGGACTGTGTGTCGTTGTACGAATTGTATGTCTTTACTATTTAATAAATATTCTGTTGAATACGTTGAAACTAATTTGAGTTTTCAGGAATTGATAGCTAGGGCGGCATTCGGGGATCGATCAATCCCAACACGGCGAAGTGGGGGTGGAGCTTAGCTAGATGTGGGCGGGGCATAGCTAAAACTGGAAAGGTCCATTGACAACAAGGTGTGTGTAGACGTTGTTTTGTAAATAAAAAAACACCACCAAATTCGCTCACGTTTAGCCAGCCTAATCGCAAATACAAGATTCTCATCCTGAGGCTCCTATTTCACAATAAGATTTAATGACATTTACTAATATTATTTTATGATTTGATATTAAATATGAATTTTCTTGAAATCCTTTAAACATTCCTCAGTGCCGATGCTTTGTTTAGCTAGAGATTAACGTTATTTGATTTGGTACTAAATGGATATCACAACAGTAAATTAACAGTCAAGAAATGGAGGAATCCAGTTTTAACTCCTCCCATTCCTAGCTAAGCTCCGCCCACGCTTTGTCCGTGTTGGGATCGATCGAACCATGAGCTCCCCGAAGTTGAATTCCCAGAAAACTATACAGGTAAGCTGTTGAATATTTTGAAACTAATATGACAGCAACAGCGCCCAGTCAAATTAGTTTCAAAATATTCAACTGAATGGATACTAAATAGTATAGACGTTCAATTCGTACAAGTTGGCGGACTATTAAGCGTTTATGACGGATTCAATATGTCATTCACGACGTATTTGATTGTGACGTCAGGCTACCTGTGACGCAATTGATTATGACGCCATATACTTGACTGACAGACTGGATATTCTATTATGGTCCCGATTGACTGGATAAAGAGTTGCGACACCAGAAAATCCCAATACCTCAATCAGTAGATAAACTGTCGCTGTCGCCATCGCTACTCTACAACCCAATCAAACAGTAGCTAGGCTATGCTACGTTTGTGATATATCCATGGCGATATTAGTCTCATAGGCAGAATCAACAGTCTATGAAAATCACCTTATATTCGGAGACAAACGATTTTCAGTGTATATAATGCGCAAACCATTAGCCCTAATTACATCAGCACCACAGGCCAGAAATGACAAATTGTGTATGATGTGTGGACAAGTCTGTTTAATATTTTAAAGCTAAGTAGACTGGAAGCTGCTGATGTGCCACGAAAGGGACCATTTCAGTTTATCCATCCGTCATATGACAGCAACAGCACCCAGTAAAATTAGTTTCAAAATATTCAATAGCTTGCCCGTATAGATTTCCGGAAATTGATAGTCAGAGAGATCAGGGATCAATCGATCCCAACACGGGTGAAGTGTGGGTGGAGCCTAGCTAGAGATTGGCGGGGCATAGCTAAAACTGGATTCATCTCTTGCCTATGGCGTGGGAATAATAGCTGTATCTAACCTCGTCAAGATTTGAGAATCGCAATAGATGATATAATGACGGTAACTTTGCGGAAAGTAGATCTTATTTTATCATTTATCATCTTAACGACCAACGGTCAAACTCATTCTAATCACGTCCGGGAATTAACAATCGACAATAGGACTTTCAGTTGAGGGTCGAAAATGTTTTTATCGATCGTGACCCTGATAGCGCAACTTTCTGTGTCGATACCAGGCCGAAACCTGGCCGGTACTGAAGGTATCGGAGCAGCATCGTCCCAGTAAGCTGCGTTATGTGGGGTATATAGGACCACAGGGGCGCATTGTCATCATATGACGCTAGATATATGGTGTGCTCATGTGACGGTATTGATAGGTATTGAGACGGTTTATAATTAATCAGTGATTACTTCTGAAAGAACGTACACGCAGTATGTTCAATTGATAAACAGCTACCATATTAGCCTATATGTGCTATGGGTTGAAGGTATGACGATTAATAGTATATTATCGATATAGGTTTTATTCATGCAATTTGAATAAACCAATTTTACCACGTGATTACTTTCACCACGTCGCTAAATAAAATTAACGGCATTGTAACCAAAGAAATGAAATACATGCAACCAAGAAGCTTATTTCATTCTGCGCTACCTTCCCTCTTCGTCTCGTTTGCTGTTTGATTTCTTCATCGTACCATCTGCAGAGCTCTAGCGTAAGTGTAAGTATTTAGCGTAACTAAACTCCACCTGTAATGGACCTTTCCAGTTATAGCCATGCCCCGCCCATCTCTAGCTAAGCTCCACCCACACCTCGCTTACTTTGGGAGTGATCGATATCTGCACTCCCTGACCATCAATTTCCAGAAAAATATACAGGCAGCAACAGCGCCCAGTCAAATTAGTTTCAAAATATACAACAGAATGCTTATTAAATGTTAAAGACATACAATTCGTACAACATGTCGGACTTATTAAGCGCTAAAAACGGACTAAATCGTCAGAAGAAGAAAAAGAAGTTGGATAAGAAAGGGGTCATGCCAACATGGGCAGCAACCTATTCCCTAATGCTGCAAGCCAAGCAAACCATAGTGAAACACACCAACTCCGAAGTTATTGCTCCTCTGTTCAAGAATCCGCCAACTGACATTGCAACTCCGTGCACAATCCTTCAACTTGCTTCAGATATTAGAGCCCATGTGGTTGGTTTAGAGAGACGTACAGTCATCACACTTGATTTGGATATTTATGAACGGGCACAAAATACAGCAGTCTGTAAAAAAACAACTGGGTTTTGAGAGCAAGAGAGCTTCACATTTGCTTAGCGGCGATACATGCACTTGACAAGTATGTAGAGGGCTGTGGCCTAGATATAGTGGCCATTGAGACCTGTGTATACCCCCGTGCTTCCCTAAGAGGCAACTACAGTGGGAAGTTCTTCAGACCAGGAGTAGAGTACCATGTAATGAATGCTCAAGCATGTTTCTACATGAAGTTTGATGCTCTTCTTGGTCAAATACCACCTGGTCCCCTCCAGCAGCGTGTGCCACAACCTCAAGACAAGCCTCCATTCCAGTACAGACAGATGCCGCAGAAATATTTGCGTCTATTGCGAAGATGCTGGAGAAGGATATCAATATGGATGCCAAGAAAGCAGGAGATCTTGCCTAGTCATTGGAGAATTACATGCAACAAGTGGATTGCCTACTTCACTTCATCAGCACATGTCGACAGGACAACTGGGAGGGTCACCTTGTATCACTAGACAAGCCAATCAAGTATTTCTTCGCACATGACCTGTTCCATTATGCACGGCCTATGCTCGTGCATCCTGCTCAAATGAACCAGCTCATGGCGGATGATCCAGACACCTGGGAAGTTTTAAAAACAGTTGATTTTTGTGTGACAAATTCGGATGTCCTATTCACGCACCCTTTTGTCTACCAAACATTGGAGCGGTCCATCTGCAAGTTGAAGGGCGTTGGTGGTATGAAAGGTATTTCCCAGCTTGAGTGTGCTCTGCAGCGCTGCTTTGTGACCATGCCACATCTGTTCCGCATTATAGAAGGATGGCTGAATGGCTTCTCTCATTCATCAGACTTGTCCAACAAAAAGGAACACTATCAGCGTGCTGGGAATGTGGCCATCAGATCGACAGAGAATGCTCTCAAGCTCAATAACTGCATCCAGGTGCACTGCGAGGGAAATCCCTTCACCACTGGCACCACTCTCAGGAATAATGTACCTTCCTTGGTGGTTGCCGACTTGGTGAAAAGAGACATACTGGATAGAGACAGTGAAGGGCAAGAGCAGAATCGCCAATTCGTGGAGAAGCGACTCATACAGGGCTCAACTAAGTCAGCATGGGATGAGATTACCAAGCTGAAGTTGAGGACCTATAGCAACTGGATGGCCAAAACCCGTGTACAGGTGGTTGACCAAGTAACCGAGCTCTGTGAGGAGAGGCAGCTTCTTGCACCTTTCCTCGTCATCCAGCAGTCGCGCCCTGAAATGATTTTCAATTTCCCCTCAACAATTAGTGATTATAAGATGGCTGTCAATCCGATGTTAATGTTTGCTGGTAATGGCTACCTCCTCATCCCAACTGGCAAGGCCAGCATTATGCATGCCTTTGAAGAAACACGTCCAACTGAATCTATTCAGCAGCCTTAATCTACAATGATTGATGCGGAAACTGAACACATCCTCATTGTTGATGGCATAGCAGTGATGCAAAGTATGAGAAAAGCATATAACATGACAAAAATGTTCCACTTTAAAGAAGCTTTCGTCACAAGTACATGTAAAATGATGAAGAGGGAGGGGAGAATTGTCTTTGATCGGTATATTGAGAACTCAATTAAGGATCTGACCAGATCAAAGAGGGATATATCCGCTGCAGCCAAGGAGATGGAATTTATAATCCATGATGAGATGGCCATCGCAAACATCTCACTGAAATGACTGCTCTCATCATCCAAGACAAAAGCAAGACTCGAAATACTTAACTGAAGCCCTGGTTGAATACTTCAAAGATTCGTCTCAGAAGCTAGTAGTTATCCATGGCACCACTGCACAAGCTAACCACCCTTACAAACTTTCAGCCCATATGGCCTACCATAGTCATGAGAAAGCCGATACAATGATTCCATTGCATGTCTTGGACGTTGTCAACGATACCACACTGAAGACCATCGGCGTGTGGTCTCCAGATACAGATGTCCTCATCTGATCGACCTTGTAGGTTATCGGCGTGTTGGTGCCTTCACCCAGGTCAATTTCCTAACCGGAAAGGGGTAAAACACCAGTCGATCAATGTGTGCCACCGAGTTGACGTCATTGGGAGGGAGAAGTGCAGGGGTGTTATAGGGTTCCACCATTTCTCTGGTGCGGATTGGGGTGGAAAGTTTGTGAGGATATCAAAGAAGACGCAGACAACAAACTGCCTAGCCCTTCCTCATGGGGATCCTGCAACCTCCGCATTACAGATGCTTGGACAGGGAATACTACATGTCGAAGACACTGACCTTCTGTAGCTTTTAAAACATCACTTGCCATTGGAACAATTACTGTACACGGTTACTCTCCTAACAGTACAGAAAACAACATTCATGCACTATGCTGGAATCTCTTCCGTGGGAGAAGCCCCGAAGGGGAGAAGCCGCCTACAACCCGAGCAGCATTCATACCTCACGTTAAGTGCTGTAATTGTATGGCCATGCGTGACAAATCCTAAATGGAAGCTCATCCCAAAATACCAACTCCAGAGGGCCATGGCTGGGCACCCAGTGATGTTGGACAAAGGTATGCAGCTCTCGTCGCTGTCATTGGGCTTGTCAAATGTGGGTGCATGGTGTGTAAAAGTAATTATTCGTGTGTCAAACACAGGTTGTCTTGTACAGCACTCTGCAAATGCTACAATGACTGTGACAACTTCTCAGACTACAAGGTTGTTGATGAGGATGATGTGTGAAGTCATGCTGTAGACTCAGTTGCTATAATAATGATTGAATGAAATCAAGCAAAATGTGATATACCAGTGATACTATACATTTCACCTCTCTGTGGTTATCATCAATCGATTTCTCATATTCAAAAACCTATATCTAGACACAACGATCATGTTCCTAGGACAAATAGTTCCACAGTTATACCTAACTTGTGACTCAGCGAACTCAATTGGACTGGCGGCCATCTTGAAAATATGCAAATTATGAATGAAAATTAGAGGGTTTTCTCTTCTTTTAGGTTTAATGATGATCAGAAAAATATTCCCCCTTCATTGTGGGGATATCAAAGAAGACGTAGACATCAAACTTCCCAGCCCTTCCTCAAGGTGATCATGTAGGAAGTTTGATGTCTACGTCTTCTTTGATATGCCCACAATTCATACCGAGATCGAGAAAAGTATCTCGTATGTATTGAGTAGACATTGGCATCGTGATTTTCACCAGAATATGGTGGTAGGGGGAATGGAAACTTAAAAAGACACGAGCGCTACTGTCTTCATAGCAGGCAATTATATTTCACGGAAGACCAGATAATATAAAGCCTATATTAGTATGTTTGACAAGAAGTTAACAGAAAAATAGTCCCTCTGATTTCGTCGTAAAATTCAAATCTGTCGCACACAAAATGAGGTCAGGAATTTGCTGACGTTGCGTAGATGCTGATATCAGATGAACCACTGGATGGATCGAATCTGTTTTAATGTCTTATCAAGCTAGTGATACAGAGGTTAAGATGATACAAAAAAATCAAAATAAAACGTGCTGTTGCATGTTTTGAACATAACTGAGTTGGAAGACATTGCTGCCTTAGCCAAGGCAGCAATGTCTTCCAAATTCAAAATATTCAACAGAACTTTTCTTACATCGCGCTACTAACCCTGTTTCTGTTTTTGTGCTGAAAAAAATGTTAATTGTGAGCTGTAATGTAGCTCAAAGGTTTAGAGATGTTAATTATCTGTATGAAATGACTAATAACGTGAACTATCATCCGACGTACGATTAATCTCAATATCTATTAACTGGCTGTCTGCTGAATTTCTGAAGACCAAATGTTCCATAGGATTTAACTCTGAATATACGGACTATTTTGAAACCAATTTGACTGAAAGTTGTTGGTGGCTAAGCCACTAACAACTTTCAGTCAAATTGTTTTCAAAATATTCAGCATGTCCCGAGTTATTGGCCATTGAAATTATTGTTTGGGGTCTTGCAGAAGTTAGATTAATCCTTTGAAGGTTGACAATTATGAGTCAACATCCGGGTATTTCACAATGCAGAGGGAGATTTCTTCAAAACGCCTTTTTTTTTCTCTTGAATAAATGGTTACTCATACCAGAGAAAAAATACAAACACCTTTCTCTCCCCGAAGGTCAAGACGTGTAGGCAATTGTCCAGCCATCATTCCTCCACAGTGACTATCACTTTCGACTCAAAAGTCTAATCGTGCCGTGGAAGTACTATGTGTACCCAGGTTTTCACTTTCAACTCAAAGGTTTAATCGTGAAGCTCCCTAGGCCCTGGTTTCCATTTTCAACTCAAATGTTTAATCATGAAGATGCCAGGTCCACACAGCATTCACCAGAGTGAAACAACAACAACAGAACTCACTTTTGATCTTAGCCAAAAGGCCGAGAAGCGAGAAAACGCCATTATAGAGTCAACAATACAGCTAAAAATAACTTAATTTAAGTCCAAAAGAAAAACAGAAACATATGTGTTAGTACAATTTTAATACGATGTAAGAAATGTTTTGTTGAAGATTTTGAACATATTTTTATGTACTGCCTTGGGCAGTAATGTCTCCCAATCCATTTATGTTAAAAATATTCAACAGTGCCTTTTATTTTGTTTTGTAAACATCAAACGCACTAAATTACTTCTAAGCTGCACTGTTGAAAACATCAGCTAGGTATTTCACAATACGGAAGGGAAGATTTCGTTTTAAAACATCATTATAGGGCCTATAGGTTATATTTAAGCGTAAAACAGTAAGATATTTATGGCCCTTAACCGGTATAAAGTATAGCTCAGAAATAACATAACATGTTTCCAGAAACAGAATAAGACGCACTGTTGAATATTTTGAACATAATTGGATTGGATGGCATTGCTGCCTTAGGCATCACTGTCTACCAATCCAATTATGTTAAAAATATTCAACAGAACATTTCTTTATTAAACAATTCATCTCACTTGTTTTTTTAAGATTCTAAGTTATTTCTGTGCTGTACTGTTGTTTAGTTCAAGCGGTATCGTAGTGATCAGTCTTCATTTCAACGTTTGACTTACTGTAAATATGTAACCATTACCTGTTCTAAGCTTCTTCTTATCTACATATGTTACCACGTACACGATCGTTCTATTTTTTATAGTTCGACATTCAGTCGATTTTCCTTTCTAATAATGGCAGACTCCGGAGTGGGCAGCGACAACTGGGTATCAGGACACGCGTACACAGATTGGTAAGCAATAGAGGATACATTTTAGCAATTCCCCGACCATTTCTAGTTCTAAGCTCCGCCCACATTTTGCGAATCTTCAAGCTAAGCATAGACAGCAATAGCACTCAGCCAAATTATTTTCAAAATATTCAACAGAATGCTTATTAAGTAGTAAATCCACCAAAGACGTACAATTCAGAATAAACTTGACGGACTCTTAAATGTTGACGACGGATCCAGATAGGCCTGCGTCATTCATGATGTATTATGTTTGTGATGTCGACCTACCAGTAACGTAATTGATTAGGAGGTCATATACTTGAGCGACAGATGTGACATCTCCCCACCAGGGCGATGGCCGGGCCTGGTGTTGTCATTGGGGACTTGGCATGTGGTCGTCGTGAAAGCTGTCATCGCGGTAATCCTCGAGTTCCGGGTCGTCGGCTGGGCGCAGATCTGACCTGGCCTGGTCAGCCAGTCAGAGGTCTCTCCCTGCTGGCTCTCGGTCATATTCCTCAGGGCATGCGATGCCGTCCCATGGGGGCTTCTACAGTCTCCCGCACAAATGGTCCGCTCGACCATTCCTTACACAACATGGTGCTTGCCGAAGTTGTTGCCGGGTTACCGGAATGCTCTCGATTGGGTGTGCGCTGGTCTCTCTCTCTTGCAGTCGTTCAATATCATGCGGTTGGAGTCAGGACCTGCCATCATCATGGCGGAAGTGGTCTGTCTTGCTGGTCGGTGGCGGCGGCTTCTTCGATGAGGTGCAGAGTCGTGATGCCCTCCCAGGTCCCGCGAGAGGGAAGAGGTGGAGACGATCAGGATATCCGTGGAGCAAATGGGAGCATGCAAAGTGGGATGCGGAAAGCGGCGCCGCAGGTGGTTTTCTGTCTTTCCGACCTGTTTCCGAGGATACTCTAGTTTTTTCTTAGGCTATCCTCTCTCGTGACGCTAGTGAGGGGGAAGAGAGAGAGAGAGAGAGAGAGAGAGAGAGAGAGGGGGGCGCTGGGCAGTCCTTAACCACTTTCCTTTTTAGTACCCTCGTTCGCGGTATATTCTGTTGGCCGAAAGATGCACAGGCAGTGCGGTGAGAGGAGCAATTGACATTCTTGTTGTCGGGCGATACATCATCCTAACTCAGGTCGTCGCTCAGGGGTGGTAGGGTCCATTCGAGCGATGAGAGGTTATCTCTCAGGCGCTAAATCTAAGAGGAAGGAGAGTGATCTGGGATCAGGTCAGTGAGAGGGTGGGGAGACAGCAGAAATTCTTCTCTGCGGTCATTACATCGCGAGCAGTCGCTAATCATCTGGTTCGTCTATAAGGTGTTAATCAGTAATTATAGTCGTTGGTGCTAGTTCTTTTCCCTAAGTCGTCTATCTTTCCCCTTATGGCGGAAACGGGAGCATCTACTTTGTTGAGCGGTTGAAGGTGGAAATCTTCTCTTGATACTTTGGTGGTTGCCGTCTGTTTGATCCTTTGTTCTCTAGACGCATACTGAGGTTATCCTTCTGTGTGTGCCTATCTCTAACCTTTGTTTAGGGGATCCTGTGCTAGGCGATAGTTTTGAGCGAGTGAAATGTTTTGTGGTTTAAGGCCTCTGGTAGCCTCAGAATGACGCTACGGGTTAGAGTATGCGAGAACCTCTATGCTTGCAAAGTCAAGCAAATCTTTCTGTACTAGGCTGTAGTTTTGAGCGAGCGAAATATTTTCTGGTTTAAGGCCTCTGGCGGCCTCAGAATGATGCTACCGATTAGAGTATGTGAGAACCTCTATCCTTGCAGTTGGGCAAATCTTCTGAAGTCTGGCTTGAGCGGCATCAAGAAAGACTTGACGAGGTCCAAGGGTGATCTTACCGAGTATTTTTATGTGACAGTCGACTCATGTAACTACGAGGAAAAGGTTTAGGGAATCCCTGTTGAGTTTAGGTGCTCCAGTGGTTTAAAGTGATGGCTGATGGAGAAAGGCGATACCCGCAGGGTCGAGTAATTAAGTGGGCTTAACATGACCGTGGGGCAAGTGGTCCAAAAAGAAAGGAGCAGTCGCTAGTCGGTGGAGAAGATCATGCCATGGTGAGTTCCAGATAGGGTCGTGCTGAAGCCACACTAGTGGCTGTTCCGATATTTGAGAGGTAATATCTTCTCTAACTGGGCAGAAACAATGAAATGGAGAAAAGGGGTCACAAAACCCGCTAAAAGCGTAAGCATGCAGAAGAGGTGTGGTGCCTGGTAGGAATGCATCTGCGGGGAGTGGTCTCAACAGCGAATTGAGTGTGGTGTTGAGGTCATTCGCAGTGGGCACGGGGAGGCGGCACTCGAACAGGTGCGGAACAGTATGACGAGCTGAGGAATGTGGCACACCTGAGGTTCAGCTTTTCTTGATCTACGGCTAATGTCTACTCAAAGGCAGTACTTAGGTTAGCTAGGAAGAGCTCGGATCATGATTCACAGAGGTCGTCACTGTCCTAGGTGGGAGCTATTGGGGGAAGGTGGTTAAAATGTCTGTCTCAGGACGGTGATTTTTGGTTTAGAAGAGTTCCAAGTGAAGTGCAGTGTGCTAAGTAATTCAAACCGGATGAATGCCTTTTTGATGGAAAGGAGTGTCTCCGATGGCAGCACTACTGTATTTCTGCATGCTTGTATGGAGTGGGTAGGATGATGCCAGTAAATTTCGTGGCTAAGGTGGACGTCCAGGTAACTATCTGAAAGGTGACACAGCTGGCAACACTAATCTATATCTTCACGTTGAGTGGAGCGTGAGATTGTCATCTGAATTTGGTGGATAAGACGGACGATCTAAAGTAAAAAGCAGAGAGGTAAAAAGATGAAAGAAAACCTAGATACTCACTCAATGTTAAGCATCAGGTGGACATATCAATGGCGTTAAATCAATAAAGAATAAGAAGGTTGTGAATGTTAGTGCATTTAAGATTTAACACAATTCACACAGAAAAAAAGGTCCATCAAACGGGGTTTAGGCTTATTTGCTTCGAACCAGCCTCAGTTGGTATGGTCCCAAAGTGCAATGTTGCACGTTGAGTTACTTGGCTGGTGATCAAGATTCTGAAAAGATGACTGCAGGGTCTCAGGCGGGAAAGGTTCATAAGTTCCCACTGGATGGAAGTAGAAGAACAGTTCGCTGATGTATTCACAACACATCAGAGCAGGAGGAAATGTTAGACAAGTTTTGACGCATTCCCGGAGTCTCTGAGGCAGGGGTGTTGAATAAGTTTACAATGCAGAAGTGTCCTCTGTTAATTCAGGTGGCAAAAGTATGGTTTCACACGAAATCGCATTTCAGGTTCTTCAGACGGAGGCACGGCCATGTACACAAAGGCTGGAGCAGTATTCTTCACTCAGAGATAAGTACCGGGTTCAAGAAGGTTTCTTCCCGGGCAGGCAAGTGAACAGTGTCCAAGCATGGTCAGCGCGGAAGCTGGCATACACGGGTTCGTGCAAGAAGGTTACACAGATTATATTTCAGTCGGCGGAGACTGGAACGCGAAGTTTCATGCACAGGAGCCCAGATGGCTCACAGAGAGTGTAACATTCTTGGGAGGGAAGGCGGACAATTTAGGTTGTTAATTTGGCTGCTTTTTTGAGCTGCCATAAAAGATGCGAAGAAATTGTTGGCTGACAGCTATGTAAATGTTGATCTCTGCGGTCAAAAAGCTAAGTTCCATTGGTGTGGCATCACTGGCGGAAACACCGTGAAGCAGGTAGGAGCGCAAAGACCATCAACTGGAACAGATAGTGAACAGTCAGCAGTGAAGACGGCAGGAATTTATTCGTGCGTTTGAGCAGAATCATTTGTTTTTATACTGGACGGCTCGGCATGTCATTATCTTTTGGTGAATGGCTAGCACCTTAGAAATGCCCTTAGCAATCAGGAGTCGGCAGTGCGAGAGAGGCTAGCCGAGCAATGGCGTGGCCAAGTTCATGCTTTCTCGGGGGTTAATCTGTGCTTGACGGCAGTTTTCTAGGGTGTCCTTTTCAAAATAGCTCCATTGATGACATCTTTAAAAAGCGGACATCCTCAGCTTTCCATCAATACTAAATACGTGTGGTTGCATGATGATCAACGGCCATAATACGAGAAAGTCGTTTAGAATTGGTATTTAAAGCCCAAAAAGGTCCACCCAGCCAATGGTCTCATGCGAACGTGGTTATGTCCTACCATTATGAAGAAAACCTGTTTATTACATGGGGTGCATGCATAGGGGGAGGGACATTGTCCCTTAGACATTTTCGTCACCTGTGCGCTTGTAATACCACCCATCAGGGAACCGTAGCATAGCCCAAGGGATGGCATTTACTGGTTCCGGGGTTGGCTAGTCCTTTCCGTTACCCGATGACAACCCACACCCCTAGTCACCAATATTTCTATTGAGGGCATAACACCAGGGTTTTATATTTTTTTTCATTCTTTATGGCAGGCAACCATCATATGTTATTTTCGCCTTTAAGGGCAACCATCATATATGTTGTTTTCGCCTTTATTTTTAATAGACTGTAATCTAATAAGAGCGACTCATCCCCATTAGTCTCGGAGTACTACATTCCCCACCCCAGCCACCCGAGACCCGGAGATGAGCAGCTCTTGAACAAAGATAGCGTAATACAATAAAGATTTATTTTTAACAATTGTATATATTTACAGTTAGCTTGGCGACTGTCACCTGTGGAAAGAACGCTCGTTATGGCATTCCAAAGCAGAAAAAGCATGGTTGCGGCTTAAGAGGATCTGTGTGGCTTAGTCCGTATCAGAGAGCAGGCATTTGCAGGATATGACCTGAGATGATGATGCTGGAGATTGCGGCTCCCTGCGTAGAAAGTGCAGACTGCCTTCGGGGTGGCAGCAACTGATCTAGGGTCTAGAGATTTGCGTGAAGGATGTCTGGGATGCATGGCTAGCGGTTGCGGAGACAAAGGATGTTTCCTGTGTGCAGGCCTGAGGTACGATGATGCGAGATGGTTCTGGAATGGCAGGCAGACAGGCGTGTTCAAGTACTGAGGTAAAGGCGCATACCGGTATGTGGTGTAAGAGGAAGGTGCGGATGAGCGGGTCGGTGAACCTCATCATCTCTGCAGGGCAAGAACGGATTAACTGATGAAATATATATAATTGAAATTGCCCCAGTAGTTATCGAGAAGGCATTTTAAATTTCCCATTGCTTTAGTATGGGAGCGTTTGGCAGGAAAATGATCCAAGATGGCCATCAACCAGTTTATCCAAACATTTCGAAAATTGCAAATTTGAGATCATAATACTCAAAAACATATTAAACCAATTTCGCCCTCAAGATCCATCAAATAAAAAATCCAATATGGCCACCAAATACACTATACTTTGATTGGCTCACGATGGCCATGTTTTTTGGTGGTTCAATTTCCCTTGAACAAACTTTTAACAGTCCCTAATCATATCTCCCACATTTCGACCCGATCCATTCAGCCATTCTGGAGAAGTCAATTTCGCTAAAACTAGGTCAACCAACATGGCCACCAAACCATTTGACCAATCAAGTTCCGTTGACCAAACTTGGTTCAGCTCTTGCCCTGGATCATATTTCATGAGTTTTGCATCAATTCCCCCAGCGGTTTCGAAGATTTTTAGATGTTTCCTAAAATTGGCCGAAATCCAAGATGGCCACCGGCCAAATTGGTCGATCAGCCTAGGTTGAACAAAATTGGATCCCTATGCCCTAAGGATGCTTCCTTCAAAATATAATTGAAATCTTCCCCGTGGTTCTTGAGAAGTCGCTTAAAGGAAAGGTTGATGGATGGACGGATGGACGACAGATGGGCGCCACGGCATAAGCTCACTTGGCCTGTCAGGCCAGCTAATAAGGGTTAATGTAGACTGGTACCCGGCTACAAATGTTTTGTAATAGTAATTCAATGGGGAATCGGGAACCAACGAACTATAGTTAAATATTTAGCGTCCGACTGGGCATCGCAACTGCGCATGTTTACTAAACCAGCACACTGACTAGTCGAACTTGACCTAGGAATGCCTTCCAGTCTTTTGTGCTTTTTTCATCTTTCACCAGTGATAATCAGTTTCTCAGGACACATTCTCCTATTGCGTTCAACTGGGTATTGTACATATCTGTGCTGAAAACAACCACTGGTTTGTTGACCATAATGTTGAACAAGTTTTCATCAATTTTACCAAAGTTTGGAGACGTCTCTCATGTAATAAAAGACTGCATTCCCATCTTCAATGGACAGGGTTTCATCATCTGGTGGTAGGACATCATCTTCAGCATCTATTGTAAGGTGATGCAGGCCTTTTGCATTGTGTGTCTAGGCAAGGAATCCATCTGCTTTCCCGATGCTGTAAAGCACAGGAGTGAGAGGTTAATACATCAGTTGAAGGTGAAGTTTTTTACTTGCGTAGTTTTGAGACTGCACGAGCAACTCGAATGCAATATTTCATTGATGCTTGAATTTGATGATCTTATTACTTGACGATTTTATTTTAACTTTCGTATGCATAGTAGCCATTGTTTTCAAGTCTTTTGATGGGTCAAAGAAGTCAGCCTTCTTTTCCATTCAGTGTGTGATGAAAACATATTTTAACTCCTTTCCAGCAGTCACTGATCTAAGGAAACCTACTGCCACATCAGTCAAAGCTGGTGTGCCAGAGGATGCATCATACAACCCTTCCTTGTCTTCATGGCAAAAGTGTCACCGCACCCTGTTAGTGCTGCAATAGTTCTGGCTATTGATCTTTCGCTCTGGAGTCTTTCTGCTGGTCATACATCTCTGTTTCCGCCCATGATGAGTCTGTTTGCACATTGGCCATACTGATTGTAGCTTGTAAATACCGAGCACATTCCCATGATGTTTGTGACCACCTCTGATAAGCATCATAATTAATGGACAGTCCTGATACACCTCCACTGCCACCACCCTCTGAATTTTGCATGTCTCATAAATGTCTCATATATGGTCTTATCCACTCAAGTGGTTTCCATGAATGAACGACCTTGCACCATTAATGGAGCCGCTCTTTAGCAGTTTTGTTGCAGCTGGGTGGGAGTTCTCTACATTAGCTTTGGAGAGAGAGAGAGAGAGAGAGAGCGAGAGATAGAAAGAGAGAGAGAGAGAGAGAGAGAGGTCGAGAGGTCGATATCTTACATACTTTTGACCTGCAAAACTGAGGAACAGGTCGGGCATCATGAAGCGACACTGACAATACTCCAGGTAGTTGTTGCTCTTAACAGCCTGAGCTAATGATAAAGTCAACCATACATGATCCATAAAGGACAACAAAAACAACTGAGCTGTCTTTCCAAGCTCACCTGTTCTAATACTTTTACGGAACTGGCTGTACTCATTGAGGTAAGACACCACCACTTGCTTATCTTCTAAAACAGTCAACTAGCTCATTACCTGGTGATTCAATAAGACTTTCTAATCACATTTTTGTCATGCCCAGAAGACTGACAAAATTTGTTTCCGCATATGTTCTCCGACGAAACTGCTCAAACAGTGCTCACCTAGCTGATGAGGAACTGTAAATATGTTTAGATTAATTAATGTCGTTGATAAATGACAAAATGTGCCACCAACATACTCTCCCCATAGGCTTCAATAATTTTAAAACATAGCAAGGGCCATAACTCTGCTATTTGTGGGTATGGCCGCTTCATCTTCATAGTCCACACAGATAATGCCAAAAGAAATATATCTCCCAAATTTGCTTTTAATCCATCAACAAATGGCGAAAGGTGCCACAGTTGTTGACATACAACAGACATAGACAAATCACGACTGTATAAGCTCACCTAGGCGAGCTAAAAATCCAATATGGGCCACCAGACACACTACATTTTGATTGGTCCATGGCGGACACATTTTTTTACGTATCACCCTCCCTTGAACAAAATTAATGGCCCTAATCATATCTCCCATATTTCACCCCGATCCACTGTGGTTCTGGCCTTTCGGAAGCGGAGGTCATCCAAGATGGCCCTCGAAATATTTGGTGAATAAAGTTCCCTGGAACAAACTTGGTTGAACACTTGACCTAGATGATATTTCATGAGTTGTTAATCTATCCCCCCCAAGCGGCTTCGGAGAAGACAATTTTTAAAGACGTTTCTAAATATTGGCCAAAATCCAAGATGGCCATCAGACTAATTGGCCGATCAGCTTCCTTTGAACAAACTTAGACATCTATGCCCTAAGGATGCGTCTCATCAAATTCAATTTAAAATGGCCCAGTGGTACTTGACAGGTCGCTTAAAGAATGAGTCGACGGATGACAGATGAAGGGATGGATGACGGAGAGATGGACGGTCACCATGGGCTCAAGCTCACTTATTCAAGTATTAAGAACCACGTCACATATACACCCTACTACTCGTCTTATGGTTACCAAGTACAAAAGCTCCAGAATGTTTTAAACTTGTAAATTCATCAAAAACATACAATTTGTACACATTTGTGACAAGTAGTGTGCATAGTGATGTTGCACCCCACCCCAAATGTGGGATTTGTGCCACCAAACCATGACCCATCCCCCACATCCACCCCAAAACCCTCCACCACTTCCGGCAACTGTAGGCACTGTAAATACAGTATTGTTTGACAGATGAAGCTACGCCATTTTGATTGTGGCTTTGGCGAGCATATAACATATTTTATCATGATGTTGGATATCTGAGTGACAGATCAGATCCCCTGGTAGAAGACCACTCTATCTTCCAAAATTCTTGCTGGAATGGTGGGGTGGAGGTGGTTGGCATGCAAGATGTTCCATGCGCAACAAAACAAGTAGAAATTTTTCTTTTGTTTGTTTTATTATCTACGGAAAATGAAATGTTAGTAAATAGAAACCTGCATATATACAGTGCCTGTCCCAGATGAGATTAATATGCACCAAGCTGTCCTAGAAACAAGCATGTACGCACTGTGACATATGTGGCTTTGTAAACCAGAAATGTGCTTGCAATACAACAATGAAGCTAGACTTTCTGATGAACTATGACGCTTGATATTAAACATAAAATAAAAATAGAAGGATTAACAATACACTTAAAGCAGTGACTAAGACCATTGACCTTTTTACCTCAGTCATTGTGTCAATTCCCTCCCACTGCAAAGAGGAATGTGTCAAAGGTTGACTGTAGTATGATTAAAACACAACATGAGATATCTAAGTTGAGCTAAATACAAAATGTTATTGATGAAAAAGCCCTGAGTGTGGTCATTATCACACTGACCTGGACCCTTTGATGCCAAAGTGATTACATCATTCCCTCTCATTATAAGGAAGCATGTGTACAGGTTTGGGTCCAGTACGTTTAACTAAAGATATGAACTGCTAATTAAATTGAGCTAAATGCAAAATGTTAATGCTGAAAAAACAAAGTTTTTACCCATGACACAGTGTCGCTGACACCAAGATCATATTGTCATGACCTTTCATTATAAGCATGTGTCTAACTTTGGGTCCAGTATGATTAACCAAATTGAGATATGAACTGATAAGTTGAGCTAAACACAAATGGAGGAATCCAGTCTTAGTTATGCCCCAGACATCCCTAGTTAAGTCCCACCAACGTTTCGCCCATGTTGGAATCTATCGATTCCTGAACTCCCTGAATCTCAATTTCCAGAAATCCAGACAGGTAAGCTGTTGACTATCTTGAAGCTAATTTGACTTGGTGCCGTTGCTGTCTATGGCAGAAACAGCGGCCAACCAAATTAGTTTCAAAACATTCAGCAACATCTTTATTAAATAGTAAAAAAATCCAAGTCATACAACAATGCTTAGTCCATCATCAATTATATGGTCATAAAGAACTTAGCTACGTCATTCATTCATTATGACATCATCCTACACTGACCTACAGGTCCCAGTTGATTATGACATCATATGATTGACTGAGAAACTGGAATCAGCCATTGGATGATGACCATGTCATGATCGCCATCGCTGCTGCAGAGGGTATCACAATAGCGTATTTTACTTTGTAAGTCGAGCTAAAAATCCCACAAATGTGACTGACAGATGGAGCTCGACACAGCCAGAATGACATATACATGTTGTGGATTGCAGTTATAAATCTTGATGAAATGTGTGCATGCATATTACACATGAATGCACATTAGTAAACACATTCGATGCTTATATTATCACATACCCTTATAAGGCAGGTTACTTGGGCAGTACTAGCCCAGTATCGGCACAGTACCCTGCATTCATTATCAATAGTATTAATAGTATTTTGCTCATCTCTCAGTACAAGCATTAATGTAGCAAGTTCTGAATAATCATACTGTAACCATTAACCTTCAAATTTGTTCAAGAAACTGTGTATTTGCAAACCACGAGAACAATATCTTTGAAAATTTGCCACTGTAATGACGGACTCAATTATCGAACCAGTCATTTCAGTGTTAAATTTTAATAGTCCTCTCTTGGTCTGCAAATGGACATTTCTCAAGACCACTGTAGAATCCGTTTTTGACTGACCTCAAGTTAAAAAGTTAATCTGGATTTTTAGAATGATATTAAGATATCATGGTTTACTAATTCTAAATGCTGAATTAAAACAAAGACATGGTACTTATCTGATGTAAACTCCTTCATGCCTGGAATCTCAGTAACTCCAGTACAACAAACTATACTGGGAAGAGGTTGAAGATTTAGAAAATAATTTGGTCATTTAACAATTACCAATAAGATTAATATCAACATATCAAACACAATAGATTTATTTTCTTAGAGGTGGAGCCAAAAAATGAGTCAAGAAAATACTGGTGTACTGATATCCACAAGACAACAGAGGCATCCCTTTCTAGCTATGCCTCACACATTTCTAGCTGTGCCCCACCCATTTCTAGCTATGCCCCACCCATTTCTAGCTATGTTCCACCCATTTCTAGTTAAGATATGCTTACTTTTAAGTGCATTTGAAAAAATTTCAACACTTTAAAACCAGAATTTCCAGGATCCCAATTTCAAGGTAACTGATAGAGGTAAGCTGCTGAAAATTTTGAAACTTATTTGACTGGAGGTTCTTGCTACAGACATTTTATAGTCATAGAATTAGATTCTACCAGGTGACAATGCCACCACCCTACCACCACCACCACCCCCCACCCCCTAACACATACACACACACCACACCTCACCCAACCCTTGTTGGTGACGCAATTGTTTAAACAAGTTTATGAACAAGATGATATGGAGTAGAAACAGATATGCAGTCTGCAAATATGTTTTCTTTCATTATCTCACTCACCACAAAAGATATAAAATCGGACTATAATGTATGTAATTCATAGCAAGTGATGAAGAAATGCCTCGTAACCTCTAAGCCACAGATGTTACATCGTGTGCAGGAAGCGGATTTTAACGTAATGGACAACTGATGATGCAGTGCCGATTATGTGACCAGCATGTGACTTCTAGCCTGACGGCATTTCATAGAGCCCAGAACTTTATCTGGTCATGATGAGACGGAAAAGGTCAAGACTAGTGGTGCAGTGTATCAGTCTATGGTGTGAATAAATCATAAATTTCATACTCATTATACCACATATCATGGTTATATACCAGAAAGAATTGTAAATTTCTTTACCGACGTGTGGTGAGAGCAAAAAGCGATCTATGAGAACTCATAAATGAAAAATTAACGATTGCTACAAAAATTGTATGTCTCGTTGGTGCTACTAAATCGCAATCAGCATATAAAAGAGTCAGAATTTACGTTCTCCACATTACACCCAAGAAACTAGCAAGCCTTTTTCAAAATTAATGCTAAATTTGCTGACAGAAATCATGAGAATTAAAGCAAAAAAAGAGCCCCAAGGCCTGTCGCGCTCACCTGGACCATTAGCAATTGAACCATTTGCATATAAATAGATATGGATAATTTTCAGAAAATCCAAGATGGCCACCCAAAAAATTGACCAATAAAACTTCTGAATAGAAGTTCTAGAGTCTACCATGATAGGGTCACCCTAGGCAAATTTGGTTGAAATTAAACGAAACCACTGATTTCTTTTTTCACGAGAGAGTTGATACTTACCTACTACCTAATACTCTTTGATATTGCCAAATATTGACTTTCACTCAATAAACACTCAGATTAAAAATGTTAGGTGCCCCTACTGGGCAGGTAGTTAGATGTTAGTCCGGCGGATGCCAGCCCCAACCTCTTGAGTGAAAGTCGATATTTGGCAATATCAAAGGGTATTAGGGAGGTAAGTATACTCTTGAAGTGAAAATGTCCAGCGACTAAGGAGAAGCAATGTTTTGACAATTTCTGGTAAATTTTTCATAAGATCTTAAAAGATTTTCACCCAAAAAATTGATCAATCTAAATTCTGAATAGAACTTCGAGAAACTACCACCATAGAATCAATGTAGTGAAATTTGGTTGAAATATGTCAAGCACCTAAGCAATTTGACAATTTCTGGTAGATTTTTCATAAAATCTAAGATTTTCACGCAAAAACTTTATCAATCAAAATTCTGAATGGAGATTCTAGAGCTTATGGCCATAGAACACTTTCAGCAAAATTTTGTTAAAACAGGTCAAGATGGTAACGAGAAGAAGCAATTTGACAATTTCCAGTACATTTAAAATAAAATCTAAGATATAACCCCAAAAAATCGACATATCAAAATTCTGTATGGAATTCTAGAAGCAATCACCACAGGCTCCTTTCAGCCAAATTCGGTTGAAATCGCTCAGAATTTAAAGAAGAAGAAGAAGAAGCAATTTGACAATTTCCGGTACATTTTTCATAAAATCTAAGATTTTAAGACCCAAAAAATTGATGAATCAAAATTCTGAATGGAAGTTCTGGAGGCTACGACCATAGGGTCCTTTCAGCCAAATTTGTTTGAAATCACTCAGAATGGTAAGGAGCAGAAGCAATTTAACAATTTCCGGTAGATTTTTCATAAAATCTCAGATTTTCACCCAAAAAAGTGATGACTTAAAATTCCGAATAGATATTTGGAGCCTACGATGATAGGGTCTTTTCAGCTAAATTTGGTTGAAATCGCTTAAAATGGTAAGGAAAAGAAGCAATTTGACAATTTCCGGTACATTTTTCATAAAATCTAAGATTTTCACCCAAAAAATTGATGAATCAAAATTCTGAATGGATGTTCTTGAGGCTACGACTATAGGGTCCTTTCAGCCAAATTTGTTTGAAATCACTCAGAATGGTAAGGAGAAGAAGCAGTTTGGCAATTTCCGGTAAATTTTTAATAAAGCTAAGATTTTCACACAAACTATTTACCAACCAGAATTCCAAATTTCTTAAGAGTCTATGGTACTAGTATCATTTCAGCCAAAATTCAGCATTTTGACAATTTCCGGTGAATTTTGAATAAAATCTAAGATTTTGACCCAAAAAATTGAGGAATCAAAATTCTGAACGGATGTTCTGGAGCCAATCCCAATAGGATCCTTTGACCCAAATTTGGTTAAAATCTGTCTATTTGTTAAGGAGGAATAGTGTTTTAAAGCAAAAATTGACGGAGGGCGGACAGTCGCCATGGCATAAGCTCAGGCCAGGTGAGCTAAATGGTGAAAATCTAAAAGCATTCTGTTAATACTGTCGTGTGCTTGAAGAAATAGGTATTGGTTTTTTTGCTGGATAATTTATATCTTCCCCTTTGAGAACATTGATGAAACGTCATGGATATGTTCGTCATGAGGCTAGGAAGACTATAATTTTGGGGGTCATTCCACCCATAGCTGTCTTGTCAATCCTGTCCATGCAGATTATTTGTGGGGTTTTTTCGATAACTTAGCTTCTACTTGAAATATATTTATGAAACGTCATGCGTACATTGTCCATGGGCTAGAAAGAAGCCTAGGAAATTTTGGGTCTCCTATCTGTCTTGTCAAATATGTCTGCACATACAGATTTTTGTCTTCATTCGATAACTTAGTTCTAGTGGTATGTTAACATGTGATATGTTGATGAGAGTTCATTAGTAGGTTGACAATGGACTAGCAAGATGCCTATTATTGTTTGGGTCTGTCAATCAGTATGTTTTAGCAACCCTGTGTGTGAGCACACATGTGTGTGTGCGCATTCAGATTTTTTATTTTCATTCGATAACTTAGCTTCTACTCGGAATACACTGATGGAGCTTCCTGGGTACTTTGGCCATGGAGATAGGAAGTAACCTATTATTTTGTGGTTCAGTCAGTCCCTACATATGTCTTGCTAAATATCTGTCCATCCACACACATATTGCCAACCACCAAAAAGGTCGAAGACGATATTGTGGGGTGACCGCGTGATTTTTGTCTAGCTAAGCTAAGATGATTGGTTGTGGAATCTATCATGTAGCTTTGGCTATGGTAGCCATGGAGCTACAGTAACTCAAATTAGAAACAAAGTATTAAAAAATAAATAAACAACAAAGCATTAAACATGATTGCGTGTCACTGATTGAATAACATACAATAATCTTTCATGGCGATATGACAAACACACAATTTTTTCACTGAAAAGCTTATCCATTATCAGTATGAATTCCCAGAAACAGAACTAAGCATAAAATCCTCTGGATACTCCGATGTCAATTTTTGGCTGAAAGTTGTTAATGACTGCATCAGGCGGCATTCACTGGCAACAACTTTCAGTCAGGGTGATCAAGGTGGATATTAATCGTTAAATGGTCAAGACTGCCCAAGGAAAGGAAATGTTTTCATAATAAATGTTCATTTGCTGGGCAAGAGATGGCAATTCTTGAAAATTTCCCCCCGGAATAACTAGCTTGGTTATTGAGCCAGTCATTCAAGTGGTACATTTTTTATAATGCTCTTCTCTTGACCGGCAAATGTACATTGCACATGAAAATTGCAGAGGCCAGTTTGAGCTGCCTTGACCATTAACGGGTTAACAATAGCTGGAAACAAGTCTTACATATGAATGTCATATATGTACAGTACAGCTCAGAAACAACTGTACTGATGATTATTTTGAACATAATTGGATTGGAAGACATTGCTACCTAAGGTAGCAATGTCTTTCAATCCAATTATATTCAAAATATTCAACACACCATTTCTTAAATCGTGTTCAAAATTGTACTAACGAACATGTTTCTGTTTTTGTTTTGGAAACATGTTAACTGTGTATTTATAAACTGTACAGTATATGTACACGTGTAGCGAACACTCTTTAGTCAGCTTTTTTCAAGGTACGAAGCCGTTCAATGATTGGTGGATGAGAATGATGCCATGCTGAAAACAGCCAATCATCAACCGGAAAACCCAGGTTATCCTTACTTAGTTTGAGGAGGGCTGAGCAGAGCATAGAGGCGTGGTGAAGTTTCTTAGCAAACGCATCCGCTTCAAATTCAAACTTTCGACTCAGCATTGTCATCAACACACTGAGCAGCTGTAAAAATATAAAGAAACGAGAGGTGCTTAATATACCTCTTGACAATACCTTTAAGTTAAGACCTCTTGCGTCAACTTAGTCCTTAAATGGCTAAGCCCGCCAAAATCAGTCGCTTCTAGGGGTCTTGAGCAATACCCATTTGCAGCTGAAGAGAAGACTGGTTTTGAAAATTTACCACTGCAATGACTGGCTCGATAATCAAGTCAGTCATTCTAGTTGTAAACTTTCAAAAACACTTTTCTCATAGCCTGTAAATAGACACTGGCTAAACAGAATCTTGAATTTTCTTAACAGTTAACACATTCATGATCAATCTGGACAAAAATGGCATGTTCAGTGATCTTGAGAATTGTCAATTTGCACGACAACAGAAAGCTAGTTCTGTAAATATACGTGTAAAGTTTTAATTTTCTTTATAAAATCTGACCATTAAAGGGGTAATTGATATGAGTAGAATTTTGAGTCCATTTTAATAACTTGTGGGTTACATACAGGATTTATCAAACATATTTGTTCATTCTCCATGACATCATACTTCACATATGTGCTTGGCAAAGGGGAATTACAAGTATTACCAGTAACTGAAACAAATTCTGTATGAAAGCACACATGTGTGAATGTATGCAACTTTACACACACACACACCCACCCACCCACAGAACCACACCCACACAAATATAAGTCATTTATCATAAAGTAAACAGCTTCTGGGAGACAGAATCTCTTACAACAACGAGTCTCAAAGAATCACCATCTTGTGGCCCCTAAACACAAGTGTCCATTGCGTACAGATTTGACTGTACAAGGATAGCTAACGAATATGATTACCTCATTGTAAGGAGAGAATATGAACTGGAAGATGATAAGTAGGCCTATCAGGATTGGCTGTGTCTCAAACCCAAATGCTGAATATAACTCTTGTCGCTTAAAGAGCATCGAGAATACCATAAAACACATGAAGGAATTCACCTGAGGAAGAGTGTGATAAAATTCATACATGATATAGAAGTGTTTGTAATTATGTTTATCACATAAGTTGTAATTTATTTTTTTAACCCTGTTACACTCATATCCGTCAAAAACGGCTTCTGCAGTGGTCTTGAGAAATGTCCATTTGCAGACCAAGAGAAAACTATTTTTGAAATTTTACAACTGAAATGACAAGCCAGTCATTCCCGTGGAAAACTTTCAAAAGTAATCTCTTGGTCTGCAAATGGACATTTTCAAGAGAATTACGTATCAGCTGCTGAGAGAAGAGATCTGGCCTTTGTCAACCTCTTTTCTTGAAAAGCTGTATGGGCCTGTGGAAGAACTGCAGAAAACCACAGATTTCATCTTGAGAACGGCTCTCCAAGTGTGATACCAGCGATCGAAAAGAAGAAAAATGAGAAAATTAAGATTTTCTTCTACAAATTCGATGGTTAAATGGTTATACATAATGGATGGGCCTGATGTCTCTCAAGTATCTGATGTCCTAATCAAACTATGTCACTTATTAGTTGACAACACAATCAAATGACACAGGTCTTTGACGAATTTACAATTTAATAAACATTCTGTTGAACATTTTGAAAATAATTCGGCTGGGAGGTGTTGCTGCCATAGGTTCCGACAGCCCTGAGTCAAATTAGTTTCAAAATATTCAACAGCTTAAATGTACTTGTATAGTTACCTTGAAATTTAGATTCTGGGACTTCAGTTATCAAAGTTTCAAATTGATTCCAGTACATATAAAGATGGGGCGAGTGTACATGTAGCTAAAATGGGTGGGGCTTAGCTAGAAATGGGAGGGGCTTAGCTAGACATGAATCCCTCTAATATATGTCTTTGATGAATTTACAATTTAATAACAAATTTCAGCTTGGTTTGTATGATAGGAGAGATCACACTTATAATAGACCATTCCAGTTTATCCATCCGTCATATGATTAACTAAGTGACATGTATATGATGTCATCTACAAATACACCATGAATGACTCGATGCAGTCCGTCTTAAATACTTACGAAGTCCAACACATTGTACGAATTGTATGTTTTGCTATTTAACAAACATGCTGTTGAATATTTTGCTGGCATAGGCGTCATTGACGTCATTATGCTGGGATTCCCCTAAACAATGCTCAGAGCAGAACTGCTGGCTGATAAGGCCGCTAACAAGCAGCTGTCCCACATTGAGTTACTATTGCACTAAAATACACCGTAATTTACACCGTTCCTATGATAAACTAAAATAACTATATTATTTACGTCATTCATCATTGGAAAGCGTATTCAATTGCCTAAACATTAATGCATTATTTTCACTGGATTATTTGCATATATAAAATACACCATAATGATAATAACTAGATTCGTTAAATCAAGTGGACAATAGGGGCTATTTTGAAATTACAATCTACCAGGGCTGGGGTCAAATACAAAAGTATTTGTATTTGAAGTAATTTAAAGAAATTTTTTCAGGTATTTGAAAGTATTTGTATTTGAAAAGTATTTACGGCAAAAGTATTTGTATTTGTATTTAAATACATTGGCGATGTATTTGAGTATTTTCAGACTTTTCAAAATGCTTCTCTGTCTATTTCTGATAAATTCTTACATTCAATTGTACATGCACAGTGCAGATTAAAATTTAATACAGATTTCTCATATCTTCTGTAACTCTTTGCATATCAAACTCTGTTGAATATTTAAAAATTAATTTGACTGTTACAGCCAAGCAACAACCTCCAGTGAAATCATTGTCAAAATAATCAACAGTATGGGTGTCTTGAAATATAGTTGCTCTAGGGCTTCAGTGTTAAAAATATGACCCAATATAGAGCTAATCCTTTTATAAATAGAACTTTGCAAACTGCCTTGAAATTATTTTTCATACATTTCACACTTGTTATCCTCAGTTTTAATCAGCTTGGTTTTAAAGAATATGGAAATGGAATCTTTAGAATATTTTGAAAATAATTTAGCTAAATATGTTGTGGTCTTAGGCAGCAACAATTTTCAGTCACATGGTTTTCAAAATATTCACATCATTGTCTCTGTTTTATGTAACACACATTATCAATGCATGTATGATTACTGTATTCTGCGGCTGTAGTAGTAGAAACATCCTACAGCTGCAATCAGTCCTTCTTCGTTTTTGCCCAGTGATGTGTCTTGTCCTCAGCCTTAGCTTCCTCAGGTCCATTCTTGACTTGAGTGTACCGATTCCTGCTTTCTTGAGGTCACCTCATAGCATGCTTAGCAGATTTATGCAATGATGTCCTCTCCTGGCTTTGTATTTGCTGGCTCCGAGTAGGGCGAATTCCAAGGCTCTCCGTGCTGGTGTCTCTTCTGGCATCCTTAGCACATGGCCAAAACATGGACCATTTTTGCTGGGCGACTTTTACAGACAGCGGCAACGTATTACACATCTTGTATAGTGCATCGTTGGAAATTATGCTGTCTGGCCATCGGTGTCCAGTGATGGTGCGTAGGTGTTTGCGGTGGCAGGCATCGAGGTTGTCTAGAGCTGCCTTTGCAGCTGCCCAGCTGTTACAGTTATACAGTATCAAGGATACGCAGGTTGCATTGTATCAATGCATATATAGAATGAAATGAACTTTGCTTCCAGTCTGGTCTTTGCTTGCTGTTACAGCACAATTCGTCAGGCAATGTATAGTACTGTACTGCTCTCTAACTGAATCCTACTGTCTGAGTCTTGTATAGCTGGTTTAATTCTCAAATTCTTATCTGTAATAGAATGGGCAATTATCTCCTTTCAAAGCTAGGTAGAGCTGTTCAGGTTACAACAACACCTCCATTATACTAGCTTGCAGGACTCATACCAGAGTCTTAACCCTTTTCACCATGAATTTTATATTCAAATCATTCATTTAGATGTGTGGGTGGATGGCAGTGGGGTTATTTCCCTTTCTTAAGCACTTATGTCAAATGACTACAAATTTGTAGGAGAAGGGATCATGTAGATGTTGGAAATAGTGTTGTTTTCGTAGACAGCAGCAGCATACAAGCATTGCTTTTCAATATGAAGACCAGGTGTCATGTGAAAAGGAATGAAAAATAGGAATCTGAAATTTCATAAACTTACAAATAAAATAAAAGCTCTGAATATTTTTGCATATAATTTGATTTACAAGGGTTTCCAAAAACAACTTTGAGTCAGATAGTTTTAGCACATCCTGCTATCCCATTCATACCAAAATTTTAAAAGCCTTGTTTCAAAATATATCCCAGTCCAATGGACAAATTTCAGACAAAATTTGCTTGAAATCGCTCAGAATGATAAGAGCATTTTGACAATGTCCGGTACATTTTTAATAAAATCTAAGATTTTGACCCAAAAAATTGAGGAATCAAAATTCTGAATGGAAATTCTGGAGCCAATGACCATTGGGTCATTTCAACCAAATTTGGTTGAAATCGGTTAAAATGGTAAGGAGAAGAAGCAATTTGACAATTTCCGGTACATTTTTCATTAAAAACCAAGATTTTCACCCAAAAAATTGATGAATCAAAATTCTGAATGGAGGGTCTGGAGCCTATGACGATATAGTCCTTTCAGCACAATTTGGTTGAAATCGATCAAAATGTTAAGGAGAAGCAATTTAACAATTTCCGGTAAATTTTTAATAAAATCTAAGATTTTGACCCAAAAAATTGAGGAATCAAAATTCTGAATGAATGTTCTGGAGTCTATGACCATAGGATATTTTCAGCCAAATTTGGTTGAAATTGTCCAAGCGGTTAATGAGGAGTAGCGTTTTAAAGCAAAAGTTGACGGACGACGGACGGACGATGGATGGTCGCCACGGCATAAGCTCACTTGGCCTTTCAGGCCAGGTGAGCTGATAATGTTTAAACATTAATTGTAGAAGAAATAATGGTGAACATTTTGGAAATAGTATTGCTTTTCTTAGACAGCAGCAGGATTGGTTTTCAAATTAAATAAAGATCGGAATATCTTTGGCAACAATTAGAATGACAGTTTTTAAATGTGATAAACTTAAGAATAATCAGCAAGGATCTAAATAAATAAACATAAATATACCTTGTTTAATGTTATTTAATTTCTGTGTGAACTTTAACATTTTCACCGATGAATTCCCCATTTCCCATTTTGAAGGCAAACATATAGAAACTCTTGAATATTTTGAAATTAATTCTTCCAGTCAAATGAATTTCAAAATATTCAACAGAATAAGTTTTAATCGTAAAGAATTTACTTTTTCACGGATTTGTCCGTGAAAGTGTTAATAAGCCAGGTTTCAAAGGTAATACATATGAAATTAATAAGTAATTTAAAAATAATTTGACTGGGCGTGTTGTAGTCATAGGCAACAACTCTGTCTTAATTGTTTTCAAACTAATCACATGATTTTGTATCAATATGTATTCTCTATACTCTCCCCTAGGAATTGCAATTTTGCAATTACAATTTTCAGTTATGCAAAAACCCACCATCATGAAAGCCTCACCACCAAAGCAAGAATTATGTCTTATTTTGTGGGCTATGATACTATGACAATGAGTATGTTACATGTAGCATGCTAAAGCGTTCAATGGTGTACATTTGAGATACAGTGGGAAGGGAATAGGCCTTGAGAACATTGCAATACATTAGGAAAGTATAATTTCATCAAACTTAAATTAGAAAATGAAATATTGACACGTTTATGTGCATTCAAACGTGGAAAGTGAAGGGTAGCTGCCATTTTGAATTTCATATTATTTTGCATTAACCATTCAGGATGCTGGTTGACTAACTTTACTAGCCAGTTTACTATTTCAACATTGACTGGGATCTAGTCAACTATATTTAACCATGCTTAACCCGTTAAACTTGACCCTAGATACAGTATACAATTAATTTCATCCACAAATATGTCAAAAATAAGATACAGATATCATAGATATTTTCCATACATAATATTTCCATTCATAAAATCATACTTGTTTCATTTGGCACCCTTAGTTTGGTATCTATGCTTGTCTATTTACATGTAAATTTGAGGGTCTGGCTGTCCATCACTAGAGTTACATCTGTACCATACTTTGGTCTTCTATAAGACGTGTAAGAAGTATTTGAGAAGTATTTCAAATACTTACCCTAAGTATTTGTATTTGTATTTAAATACTTTGCAAAAAACAAGTATTTGTATTTGTATTTGAAGAATTTCGAAGTATCTGTATTAGTATTTAAATATTTTTGAAAGTATTTGACCCCAGTCCTGCAATCTACTGCATTGAATTTCATAAAACTATAAAAATTAATGCAGAAATCTAAAGAAAATTGGCTTAGAATTTCCAATGATGTATGACTTCAATTATATTATGAAATTAGTTCTTCATATAAACTACTTAGTGTGTTGTATCTGATACATTTGTACCAATAGTAAAGTAATGCTGTTTGTGCGTCGGCTATCGCGGTTACCAGCCAGAAGAGATACACGCGATGCATTCTGGGAAAGTATTTTCCCAACTGCTTGATTGCTGCAAGCCACCAGACAATAATTTCAATAGGCAACAACTCTGGACCTGCTGAATATTTTGAAAACAAATTGACTGAAAGTTGTTGGTGGCTTAGCTACCAACAACTTTCAGTTAAATTGTTTTCAAAATATTCAGCATATTCAGAGGTAAAGTCCGTGGAAAATGCAGTCTGCAGAAACTCAGCAGGCAGACAGTTAATAACACAGGAGAGCAATGCATAAGGGGAATGAATTCAACATAATAAATGTATGTAGGCAGTGAATTTTG
Organism: Chaetoderma sp. LZ-2023a; assembly: GCA_034401795.1. Lineage (NCBI taxonomy): Eukaryota > Metazoa > Mollusca > Caudofoveata > Chaetodermatida > Chaetodermatidae > Chaetoderma > Chaetoderma sp. LZ-2023a. The sequence goes on from JAVVLW010003623.1 coordinate 138,527, forward strand.
AAGCAAGACGCACACCTTTGTTATTAACCATCTTAAATCATACATGAGTATTTCAATACCAAGCCACCTATATGGGAAAGCTGCTGAATATTTTGAAAATTATGTGAATGGAAGCTTTATTATTTTCAAAATAGGACATTTTTAAGTGAAGCAAATTTTGTATTTAAAGCAGCCATAAGTTTGAGTCATAAGTTAAAGTTGTTGAATATTTTAAAGTTATCTGTCGGACAGCAAGAACAGTATGATTAATCAGAGCAGATGTCTTTTTCCTGGTGTCTTTACCTTTGTGATGCACAACTGGGATAAGAGTTTGAAATACACAACAAACTTATAAACAATGACATCTTTAAAACAAGGACACAATCCTTCGTCTATCATTTTAAACAGAAATTAATTAAATGGCAAATAGCTCCAGACAAACACACGACTCAAATAGACTTACTTGTCCTATGACTAGATTTTTCAAATTATGACTCAGCTTCCAATGGCCTAGTTCATGTGAAAGTACTGCAAGGATCTCGGCATTGTTGCAACCAGTTTTCTTCTTTGCTGGCTCCTCTGCTGGAGTGGTCGTATCCGTCTCTGGAGTTGTCACATCTGTCTCTGGAGTGGCTGTATCCGTTTCAGGAGTTGCCTCCTTCGTTTCGGAATCACCTTCACCGGAATCTGGATCAGCATGGTCTTTGGTTTCGATTATTTCTTCATTCTTATCATCGTCTGTCTTATTGGGCTTTGTCTCCTGAAACAACAGATGTACATAATTAATGGGTCATGGATAGAGGAATCAATTCTGTCAGTCAAGTATATCACACCATAATCAATTACATCACAGGTATAGCTGACGGCATAATTAAAATATGTCATGAATGCCGTAAGTCTGTCAGGAACTCTTAATAGTCTGTCATGTGTACGAATTGTGGGTCTTTACTACTGAATAACCACCGTGTTGAATATTTGGAAACTAATTTGACTGGGCACTGTTGCTGCCTGCACAACCAAGGCACACAATAAAAAACACAAAAAGAGGCAAAATTGTCCAACTTTCCAGGATGCTTAATAGACACTGGGAATTTAGTAGTAGTGATGAATTAAAACTTAACATTCTGCCATAGAAGGGTTAACAAAAATCATAATATTCACCAGTCAGAGTTAATTGAAAGGCACAACGTTCAGTGAAATGATTTTCAAAATAACAGCAGGTATTTTTCTAGCATCAATTGACAACCAGAGGGGAAAGACACACTTTTCCACTGTAAAAGGCTTAATCAGGCAGTAAAATGGTTAATCAGTGGTTGATAATGCAGCAGCAAATACATGTTGTTTATGTTGATCAGTGATTGACTATTCTAATGTTCCAAAATGGTCAATAGATGCTGTCGATTTAAAAATTCCTTTGCATTCTTGATTCTAGGCTTGTGCGATCATTCCTTTCGTGATCATGATCGATTACTGTATTTAAAAATAATCGCTAATACTTGATTAATCAGCTTGGGTACAAATTACAATGTACCACGATATATGGGTCATTCCGTGCCAACTCACCCCAAATTCATAAAACTTCCCGGGTGACCACCTCCAATTTTTATGAAATTTCACACATTTATGGAAATGATTTAAGCATGCAAAGTTTCAGTGTCAAATTCTAATTAAAAATTAAAATTGAGGGGGCGTGGCACTTTTTGACACTCGCAAATCTTGCGCATCGTGATTGAGCATTTTTAAAAGCTAATAATTTTCTTAATTTTGAAGAAATCAAGCTGCAAATTGCTACACTAACTAATTGCTATCTGGAGAATCGGAATCTGAAGTCATAATCAAGGTATCTATCGTATTTCCTGAGTTATAGATGCATAAAATTGGGCGTTTATTCATTCAAGAATTTTTTTGGTCAGATTTTGTCATTGCACTATTTAATATTCACTCTTCACAGAGACTTACACAATGTAATTTGATGTTGACTGAAGTATATACTTATAGGTACATCTTCAGGAGAAATCTCAACTGAATCAACTCAAATGTTAATGTGTAGCTAGCGCTCAAACATGTGATGAAAACAAAAAATGCCGGATTTTGGCCCATATACCAGGGGTGGTTTGACCATGTGGGCAACTACATAGTATCTTGAGCTTTCAATATGATTAACATACATATATTACCTGTACATGTATGTGTACTAAGTTTTGATTTCACTTCCTTTATACTGAAATAATTTATAATTTCAGGTGCGTGCCTGGACCTCACCGAAGGCGACCTACACGAGTATTGGCTAGGAAATACTACATAATTCGCTTCATAAGACAGTTAGTTTAATCTGTAACTTAAAATTCTACAATGTAAGCTAAGTCTCAATCGCTGCCTTTCACTTTTAGCACTTGAACTAATCGCTTGATTGATACTCACATGTTTATACACTATAAAAAGGCAGGTAATTTTTGTTGAATTTGATCACCATCGTGTGCAGAAGATTATAGGATCGAGCACCGTGTCCTAGTATTGCAATTCCGGAACATCAATCAGACTGATAACATCATGAAATGGCACCCAGCACTGATCTCTCCGTGATGGTGGCGGCCATGAGAGAGCTCCTGTCTGGGAGCATCTCATAAAGTTAATCAGGACACCACTGGGTACATCGGACCGTTCAACTATGCTCCCAACATACCATTCCTTGTCATAAATTTATGCGACATACTTTCCAGGCTGTAACTGATCATGTACGTTTTGTTGTGAATCAGGCAGTAGAGATGGAGGTGATAGTAACTTATTCTCATCCACAGTGACCATAGTAAAATCAGTATCAGTTGATATTCTTTTCATCATCACCTCACCTTCGGATGCAGGAATGAAGCAATGGGAATGTGTGCCAGAAACAGTTTTTGCTGAATCAAATGGAGAAGCCAAATCAAACGTTGCAGTATTGTCTTCAAACTCATCAGCAGAAACTAAAAAGAAACTAACACCTGTAATGTGGTTAGATGCCCAATCAAACATCTAAGTTATAGTCAAAATATGCCGCTCCATAGTTGCCTGCAAGCTGGCTCGTGACATTAGTCGTTTCACTGTACTCCCAATGCCATCGCAGGGGCTTTTGCCATGGCTCGTGGCAAAGAAATGCCATTCCGCTTCAAGTTCATGATCACTTTTGTCGATTTGTGAAGTTCTTGGAGTTTTTGACTGAGCTACAGCTCCGTCACTGAAATAAATTACTTTCTTAATGGATGGTAACACGGTCTTAAGATATGATATCATAGCTGAAATAAATGAATGCACAGTATCATCCTTGATACAGTCTGAAAGAATAGAGATATTTAAGCATTTTAACTCCTCAGATCCATAATACACAACAAATGGATGGAGAGTGGCTTGAGTGCTGTCCCAATGAAGGCCTTGCACAGCATCTTGTACGATAAAGCTGTAGTTTTCAGCAAAGTCCAGCAAGATAACAGCAGTCAGGAGCAAAGTCTTCATTTAATTTGCTAATATAGCTAGACTGGGCTTTAGCTACATGTATGAAGTGATGCTGACGAAGATCATCAAATGCGTCACTGGATATTTGTATGAACTCCTGAACCGATACAGTTAGATCTACAATCTGAGTGGTTTTGTTTGCATGAATCCACACCTTGCATACAACAGATTCATCAAAGTCAGAACTTCTGTAGGCTTTCATATCGAGACAAATATATCATTTCGTGATGAAAGCAAAGTTGATCATAGTCCATAAAATGGATACCACTTCTCCATTGCAGTATTCCTTTATTGTCTTCTCCAAGTTCATCAAATAAAATAAATCCTGCCGTTCTACAGTATGTTAATTTATGACATTCTTTACTTTTACACTTTACTATTTTATAGTTTTCTAAAGATGAACTAGCTATAGCCATATTAATACCGTGGCACTGCCACCAAACTAACATCTGACTACCAGTAATTAGTTTCCATATATATTTACACAGGTAGCACTCAGCTTTAAATAGCTGTGATGCAATATTGTTAGATGTTGCTGAACTACCGTTAAATTCCGTGTATATTGCGCTATCGTGCATAGTGCGCACCCCTAAATTTAACCAAAATCGGCCTGAAAAAACGTTGTTTTCATGTATAGTGCGCAGTAAGATTGAGAGACGTGTGAACGAAAACTGGTAACAAAAAAATCAATGACTTACTGCGTGTCGAATACACTTTCCTTATAAAATCTCGTTTGTGGTGTGCGTTACTCTGTTGTTTAATCATCGGAATATTATTCGCCTACATTTTTAGCAAATATTTTGAATTAAAGTTTATTGAATGATATAAAAATACAAATATAATTTCCATCAGAACAGGTTAGAATCCGAATTTGATTTGAGCAGAGCTCATTAACATAAATGGTCATTAGAACATAAAAAATCAGATATTTATTTTGTTTCAATTCCTAAAATATGAGTTTTGATACATAAAATCGATTTTAATAAAAAAACATCTCAAATACATTTTGGCTCACTCTAACAGTACCGGTAATTACTTTGATAACTATATCAAAGGCGAGCCCATGAGATTTTGTTCAATCATATACGCAGTCGATGAGTGGTTTCAAGACTCGGTTCACAGGCAGTGTAGTCAGGTGGTGGGGTGGGGTGGGGGTGGGGTGGGGTATCTTCAATTTGAAATGATTTTCTATTCTCATCCTTTTGTTTCCACAGTTACTTCGTCATACGTTGACGGCTGTGACCTTTAACCGTAACCTGTCAATCATAATCATCCTGCCCGCCGATTGGTCAAAACATTGTGCCGTTTAGCACATGGAAAACATTCCTTTATATATCTATGTAAATGCTAGATCACCTTGAAAAACATCGGCTCTATCATTATTTTTTTAACACATTTATGTCTGTATCTGTGTAGCAATCTATGGATTTTAAACATCTCTATGTTCAACTTGGGAAGACAGGAGTAACCTCCCTTTATAGAAATAAATTAGAACAAATTACAGGAAATAATGGCGTTGTAAAAAAATTAAATGATGGTTTATTTGATCATTTTACAACACTATATGGTATTTAATAAAGGTATAACACAATATTTAGACAGTAGTAAGACATTTTAACGATCTAGTTGAGATAGTACCATTATAAACATGTTAGAATGCGATCGTTATTCCCGATCCATAAAATCATATTTTCAGCCCTGAATTTAGCAATTCTGACGAAAAATTCTGAGGAAAAAAATGTGACAAATATTTATCCTTGTATATAGTGCGCAGTAGCTTTGCATAACATGTAATTTGAGCAAAAAAGAGCGCAATATACACGGAATTTAACAGTATTCTAGGGAATGATGTAATCTAGATGCTGAGTGATTAGACAGTTTGAACTGGTGTTGTTCCTATTAATCGATTTGATCGATGATGATTGATTGGTTTGCATGTTCAACCAACCGATCGATCATGATTTCAGAAATCGATTTGGGTTGTTTATAAATGTAAATTGACTTTATTAATATATTTTAACTGGTCAAGCTAGAAAACTAATACCTTTTGGAAAAAATTTAATTGTTACAACTATATATTATTACTCCTTAGTCTAAGACATTAATTCTTGCAGCACTGAAATAGTATGTTAATTTCACAGCAACCATACGTCCAATAACATGTTGAATATTTTGAAACTTATTTGACTGGAAGCTGTTGCTGGCTTTAGGCAGAAACAGCTTCCAGTCAAATTAGTTTCAAAATATTCAAGAGATTATTTCTTAAATTATTAAGAATCTGTCTTACCTGCGACTTGGCTTGAAAGTGGTAATTATCATTGAACTTGCTATAATTACTGCATTCAAAATGGGTAAAAAATGAGACCCTGTTATGATCAGTGATGAATTGATCATTGGTTAGTATATAAAACCAATCATCGATCACAAAAATAGTACCAATTCCCAACACAAGTTTGAACTGCCTCGGAAGAAGAATTCATTCATAAATTATAAATGTCATGACCTCATTAAATAAACAATACAGTGCACCATGCTCTAATAAATTTCAGTGAGTGCGCTCGATTCTAGTGATCAACATGTCTGTCTGTATAATTACCCCTCCATCTATCTATCAGTCCAATTCCATTTTCAATGCACCCCCTTCGAGAGTTTAACCTGTAGTAATGTATAGCAAAATGTCTAGGACCATATGATATTGATGCCTCTTGCTTGAGTATGAAGGAAGTGAGATACAAAGTCAAAACTTAGTACACATACACCTAATATATGTATGTTAATCATATTAAAAGCTCAAGATACTATGTAGTTGCCCACATGGTCAAACCACCCCTGGTATGTGGGCCAAAATCCGACATTTTTTGTTTTTGTCACATGTTTGAACCCTACACATTAACATTTGAGATGATTCAGTTGAGTTTTCTTCTGAAGATGTACCTATGGGTACATGTATATACTTCAGACTTCAGACAACATCAAATTAAGTCTCTGTGATAAGTGAATATTAAATAGCGCAATAACAAAATCTGCAAAGAAAATGTGGGAATGAATAAATGCCCAATTTTATGCATCTATAACTTAGGAAATATCATAGATATCGTGATTATTACTTCAGATTCTGATTCTCCGGGTAGAAATTACATGTAGTTAGTATAGCAATTTGCAGCTTGATATCTTTAAAATTAAGAAAATTATTTGTATTTAGAAATGCTCCATCACCACGTTCAAGATTCGTGAGTGTCAAAAAGTGCCACGCCCCCTCAATTCTAATTAATCATACCTTCGTAACTGATTGGAATTTGCCACTGAAACTTTGCATGCTTAAATCATTTCCATAAATGAACAAAAAAATCTGTGGTGGCAATTTTCATGACCGATCTCTTTAAAAAATAATTAAAAGGTTGGAATTGAAATATTTTATGTAGTAGAAACTATTCACAATTATTTGATTACCGTACATTCGTGTCTATATCGCTCAGTTGTTTGCTCATTTTGCTCCAGGCCAGAATGGGGGGGGGGGGGGTTGCTTATTATGCATTAGTATAAACCTTTATCACATTTTTTACCTCAGAATTTTGGGTTAAAAAGGCCGCACTTATGTACAATTAAGCCAAAAAAGGTGATATATCAAAGGGAAACCACTATTTCCTCTTGCCTGCCGTATTGCAATAACCAATATTGTGGGCTACAGTGTGTGTAATAATTGTATTCTATGTAATATTTGTAAATCTTACGCGTATGATTCTTAAATGATGAAATAAAACTCAAACTGACAAGTCATTGTACATGTATTGTTGTAAACCAACATAACATCTATTTTTTTAGCGACGATATTTTATGTCAAACTTTGGATTAATTTTGATGAAATAAACAATGTGTATTAAATTATACGCAATATTTAGGTGGTCCCAATTAATAATTTCACTCCCGCGATGATGGATATAAGGTATACATTAAGCACAAGCGTAAGATGGTAAGAATTTCTAACATGAACATTTTTAATGTTCTAATTTCGTGTTATTTTTTGTATATTTTTTTTAAATTTTTTCTTGAAATATACCTAATAGAAGTCACCCCCCATTCTAAGAGGTTTGGATTTAAAGAATTTACAGCCCTTGTCCTATTAGAAGCCATGGTTACTAATGAGCGTTTTACGGGACCAATTTTCATTCGTCGGAAAAATGTTTTGCAACCTTTCTGAACTATGACTGCGAGTTATATACCTGTATGAGGCTTTTTGGCTCATATTTTGTCAAATTTTACCCTGTGTGTTATCTATTAGTGCGCAATAGTGCGGTATATAATTTTTTATCATATACATTGTAAATTCATGATTTAAAAAATAATCGTGATTTTCGATTTAACCAGGTAATCACGCAAGTCTACTTGACTCTAAATGACCCAAGGATGGTTCCAGACAAATTTGGTAGTCAATAACAGATGATCGGTGGTCTTACTTGGCCATTCTCACAAGGTGAGCTATTAAAGGGATGCTAATCTCATCTCAAATGTTGTATTGCACCGGTAGATTATGATTTATAGATTCCATATCATTCATATGATGTCACATTCCTTTATCTGCACATCACAATTATCAGCTTTCTAATATCGCATAAATGATGAACATTAATCACCACCATTTTGTCTCCTCTAGCGATAGTGTGTGATGTCATGTAAGTGGCAATGCATTACCTTCTTTATTATGTAATAATAAAGGCAGCAACAACTTCGAGTCTAATTAGTTTCAAAATATTCAACAGCTTACCTGTATGGTTGCTTTTATACCACATTGTCAAGCTATAGATGGCACCTCTATGACTGAGCGCATATACTGACGCATACACATTAGCCTTTTTTCTGATTGGTTGAAAAGTACAAATGTAAATCATGACAGCCATTATAAGCTGTAGAAATGTATAAACATTTAACTATTAAAGCGGGAGTAACTTTCTTTGACAGGATGATAAAAAGCTTAAAATTCCATGGATAGTATTAGTATTAGGCATATTAGACCATCCGTGTAGACATCATGAGACGAGGTTAGTTATCCTTTAAATGTTACGGTTAACCAGATACGTAGTAAGTAGACGGCTCAAAGTTAATCTTAGATCCATACAAAATGTGGAGGAACTTATTTTGTGCTTCAAAAGACGCCCCATTCTACATACATTGTATTAACCCACCACCTGTCATATGTGAATGAAGTGTGATGAATCGAATGGACACGAGGATGCGATGACTTTAAGTACATAGACGTACTTAAGTTACCATGCACATTTTGACAAAGACGACCATATCTTGTGAGATCATACATGGGTGGGAGCTCTACGCCTTAACTCTTTAACCGTTGTATTTGTTCAAGAAAAATTTCAATTTTCTCATAGAAAATGTCCATTTGCAGACCAAGAGAAGACTATTTTTTTTAATTTACCACAGGAATGACTGGCTTGGTTATCGAGTCAGTCATTGGTGGTAAATTTTCAAAAATAGTCTTCTCTTGGTCTGCAAAATGGACATTTCTCAACACCACTGGAGAAACCATCTTTGGCTGATATGAGTGTTAAAGGGTTAATCTTGAGCGATAGTTGGACGGAATTGCTTGATTTACACATGAATAGCTCTGCAAATTACAACATTTAATGTCCATTTATATATTACAAGATTTTTTAGAAAATTCTTGGAATTGGTTGATGAGATCTTGAGTAATTTGAATATTATCAAAAATAGATGGAAAAGGAGAATCACACATACAATGATATTTCAATTTTCCATACTTCTTCCGAACTTTTATCAGATGGTAAATTTTCTATACATTTCCTGGCCTGGAAATGGGTTTCTTATAATTCGACGCTTTTCCATACTTCTGTATGAACCCTGTGAGAATACATCAAACAATTTATACATAACGATAATCAGAAAGGAAAAGATAACTCACCTCCAGGCTATCTCCGGCAGCTTTGTCATCAGCCTTTGCTTCATCCTTGTTGATCGGTGAATAGTCTTCTAATA